>VSMD01076027.1:0-119309 GCA_008750895.1 Mirza zaza
ACAATTCATAATCGCAAGGCTGTGGAAACAGCCCAAGTGCCCATCAATCCAAGAATGGATTAATAAAATGTGGTATATGTATACCATGGAGTACTATTCAGCTCTAAGAAACAACAGTGATATAGCACATCTTATATTTTCCTGGTTAGAGCTGGAACCCATACTACTAAGTGAAGTATCCCAAGAATGGAAAAACAAGCACCACATATATTCACCAGCAAACTGGTATTAACTGAGCAGCACCTAAGTGGACACATAGGTACTACAGTAATAGGGTATTGGGCAGGGGGGAGGGGGGCGGGGGGCGGGTATATACATACATAAAAAAAAAAAAAAAGAAAAAGTATGTACAAAGGCATTCTTGGGACATTTGGGGAAATTTGAATACAGCCCATTTTTATAAAGAAAATAAAATATGAGGCATAAATTCTTAGTTAAGCCTAGGAATGTAAACGAACAAAAAGAGAAATAAAAAGAAAAAGGATAGATCATCAAGGGCAAGCTCGAAAAATGAAAATAAAATACTCTTAATTGTTAATATGTTAAAAATTATGTTTTAAGTTTAACTAATAGATAAATACTTAAAAGTATACTTAAAATAAATACTTTGTTTTATGCCGGAGTTGTTTGACTTTTAACTCAGAATGATAGATAAGCTTTTCACTTACAGATCCCCATAAGCTACCATATCTTTGTCTGCATATGGGAATTTCTACTCTAAGAGATCTCTCTTTGCCCAAGACAATTTGTAAATAAAGACAGGTCTCAGTTTGAAAAGAATACCTCCTTGCACAAGCTTTCTGTAATTTCTCTGTACTAGGATGGGTGTTAAACTAGGAATAGTATTTTCCCCTAATCATCTTAAATTTTTCCTGTGGTACCACTTATAGAACTTTACTGTGGAAAGTCATGAATAACAGTCTTTCTTCCCCACCAAGGTAGTTTATTATTAAGCTGGCTACTGCTCATGAAAAGAGCCAACCAGTCACTTAGACACTTGAGACAACTCTACAGAGGCTATATAGAAAAATAATGACTGGAAGAGTCTATGGAAAATAAAAATTGAAAGAAATGTTGTCTACTAGTCCCTCCAATTCGCACATGCCATTGACCCAAAGTGTGCCCATAGGGAGCTTCATTTTTCAGGGTTGTGTGACGCTGCCCTTTTTGCAGCCTGGCACTTTTTATGAGTTCTCAAGTAGGTACAGAAGTGGTAACAGATGTCTGGGCTGAATAATAAGGGTCAGATACAGGTGTGCGCCAGAACATCTGAGGGAAACATGTTATGGTTAAGGTACAGAGAGGAGGCTAAAGAAATGGCTCTGTTTTCTTTTCTTTTCTTTTTCTTTTTCTTTTCTTTTTCTTTTTTTTTTTTTTTTTGAAACAGAGTCTCTCTTTATTGCCCAGGGTAGAGTGAGTGCCATGGCTTCATCCTAGCTCACAGCAACCTCAAACTCCTTGGCTCAAGCAATCCTACTACCTCAGCCTCCCGAGTAGCTGGGACTACAGGCATGCGCCACCACGCCCGTCTAATTTTTTCTATATATATTAGTTGGTCAATTAATTTCTTTCTATTTATAGTAGAGATGAGGTCTTGCTCTTGCTCAGGCTGATTTCGAACTTCTGACCTTGAGCAATCCACCTGCCTTGGCCTCCCAGAGTGCTAGGATTACAGGCGTGAGCCACCGAGCCTGACCTGGCTCTGTTTTCTAATCTGCAATTCTACTTCACACAGAAACACTCTAAAATATTTAATATATTAAATATGATTCTTATGTCTTAAGGAAGTTAATAAGATGATAAGTTAACTAAATTATTACATTTCTAACACAAGTTTGTGAAGGCATTAATAAACGTGGTACTAGAGCTTCGTTTTCCTTAATCCCTGATAATTTGTTTTTTTCAGTCTAAAAATATTGACATTTGGACAATTTCTATTGAAAGAGAAGTGCCTGATAATTTTATTTCAGTCATCCCTATTAGTTGATTATTTATATAATTTTATTTTAGTAAAAAAAATATGCATTCTGTTTTGAGAGACTTCAAACATATATATTCTTTTCTCGCGAGGTATACATTTTTGTTTAGAGCCAATTCTCTAGTTTAGTGAGAAAAAGACAAAATCTTTCAAACTACGGAGGCATTCACAGTTATGAACATAAAATGTTTTTGGAACCACCTTAGAATAACTCTTGGAAACACAGGACAACTATTGAACAATAGGTTGCTTTGTAACCTCTTCTGACTAAATGCTTATGAGGCACTAAAATAGCTTTTTTTTTTCCCCTGAAGGTAAAATTACTAATTTTTCAATGAGGCACCAGGACCCCATGATATTGGCCATTATGAAAAACAGATTGTTCATCTGTATAGGCAAAATTACACTGATATTTAAGAATAAACAGTACTGTGACTATGTACAAATGTATTATAATGAAGCACACATAAAAAACAAACATGTCACACAAGGAAAATTCCACCCTAGCTGAAATAGTGATTTTGAAATATGATACTATTTAATACAACTTTACATAGTCAAAATGGTCTTCTTACAGTGCATAGAAACATAGAAGACTAATTGAGTATTTGTTGGAAGAGATGAGAGAGGATTATTTTTCCCAAATTATTATATAAGAAAAGCCAGGGCTTCAGAACCTATTCCCTTTCTTATTGTGATTTTACAGACACACCCACCCCTGCTTCTGATAATCTATTGTAATATATCAGACTACAATGTAACTAATTATACTCACATTTCATAACATGATAAATGTCTCTTATTCTCACCCTGCATGTAGTCTGTTTTCTGAAAGAAAGTTAAGATTAGCAGAGGGTTTTCTCCCCTGATGTTAAAGCAAATGAAATGAGGAGATGGGAGGAATTGGCCAGCACAGGTTGTGAAGATGACCTAAAAACTACTCATTAAAATGTTCACTCTACTGATTTGGACTTACTGCAGAGATAAATAATAGAAAAAATTACTATTATGGTGTGCCTATGTTTCTCTTTAAAGAGTAGTGACCTCAGGATCTTCTTCCCTGTGGACTCTCTCCAAATCATGCTTGTTTTGTTTATATAATACCTCAGAAACAGTATAAAGATCCACGTTAGTCCAATAAAACAATAAAAAGAGTTAATTGTATATCCAACATCCTACCCCTCATTGATATCTAGTTTTAAAATTTTGATGAGAAGGATGCATTATCCACCATTTATATATGTAAGAAATATCTATAAAAAATTAAAAAAAAAGTTTACCCCATCATTTTTGGGTTTTTTTGTTTGTCTGTTTGTTTAGATAAGAATTCTTATATATATATATATATATATATATATATATATATATATATATATATATGTAATTTTTTCCAGCATATTATGGGGGTACAAATGTTAAGGTTATGTATATTTCCCTTGCCCTGCCTCTCCACTTGAGTCAGAGCTTCAAGCGTGTCCATCCCTCAGTTATGTATGTATATACCCATTCCCTACCCCCCCACACCTGCCCAACACCCGATAGATGTCATTCCTATATGTCCACTTAGGTGTTGATCAATTAATACCAATTTGCTGGTGAGTACTCGTGGCGTTTATTTTTCTATTCTTGAGATACTTCACTTAATAGAATGGGTTCCAACTCTATCCAGGAAAATACAAGATGTGCCATAACACCATTGTTTCTTATAGCTGAATAGTACTCCATGGTATACATGTACCATATTTTATTGTTCCACTCATGTGTTGATGGGCACTTGGGTTGTTTCCACAGCTTTGCAATTGTGAATTGTGCTGCTATAAACATTCGAATGCAGGTGTCTTTTTCATAGAATGACTTTTGTTCTTTTGGGTAGATACCCAGTAATGGAATTGCTGGATCAAATGGTAGATCAACTACATCGCTTTAAGGTATCTGTATAGTGCTTTCCACAGGGGTTAAACTAGTTTGCAGTCCCACCAGCAGTGTATGAGTGTTCCTATCTCTCTGCATCCATGCCAACATTTATTGTTTGGGGAGTTGTTAATAAAGTCCAATTTCACTGGAGATAAGTGATATCTCATTGTGGTTTTGATTTGCATTTCCCTGATGATTAGAGTTGTTGAGCATTTTTTCATATGTTTATTAGCCATTATTCTGTCTTCTTTTGAAAAGTTTCTGTTCATGTCCTTTGCCCACTTTTTGATGGGGTTGTTTGATTTTTCCTTGTTGATTTTCCTGAGTTCTAAATAGATTCTAGTTATCAGCCTTTTATCGGATGTGTAGCTTGTGAAGATTTTCTCCTATTCTGTGAGTTGTCTGTTTGCTCTCTTGAGAGTTTCTTTGGCTGTGCAGAATCTTTTTAATGTGATCAGGTCCCATTTATTTATTTTTATTGTTGCTGTGATTGCCTTTGCGTTCTTCTTAATAAATTCTTCGCCTAGGCCAGTGTCTAGAAGAGTATTTCCAAAGTTTTCCTCTAGAATTCTAATATTTTCATGCCTAAGGTTCAAGTCTGTTAACTAGTGTTAGTTGATTTTTGTGAGAGGTGAAAAGTGTAGGTCCTGTTTCAGTCTTCTACATGTGGCTATCCTGTTTTCCCAGCACCATTTATTGAATAAAGATTCTTTTACCCAGTATATGATTTTTTCTGCTTTGTCAAAGATTAGATGGCTATATGAGGATGGTTTTATATCTGGGTTCTCTGTTCTGTTCCATTGGTCAATGTCCCTGTTCTTGTGCCAGTAAAAAGCTATTTTAATTACTATAGCCTTGTAGTATAGTTTGAAGTCTGGTAAATTGATATCTCCCATTTTGTTTTTATGGCCTAGGATTGCTTTTGCTATACAGGGTCTTCTCTGGTTCCATATGAAGCGTACAATTATTTCTATATCTGTGAAAAATGATGATGGTATTTTAATAGGGATTGAATTGACTGTGTTGGTCACTTTGGGTAGTATAGACATTTTAACAATGTTGATTATGCTGACCCATGAGCATGGTATACTCTTTCACCTGTTTACATCCTCTGCTCTTTCTTTCTTCAGTGTTTCATAGGTCTCCCTGTAGAGATCTTTTACCTCCTTACCTCCTTTTACCTCCTTAAATATATTCTTAAGTACTTTATTTTCTTTGTTGTTATTTTGAAGGGAATTGAGTATTTGATTTGGTTCTCACTTTGACTGTTGTTGTCATATGTGAATGCCTCTGATTTGTGTGTATTGATTTTGTATCCTGAGATGCAAAAGCAAAGACCATATGATCCTCTCATTAAACACAGAAAAAGCATTTGACAAAATTAAGCACCTTTTTATGATAATAATGCTTAACAAAATACTCACGTCATAGACAGGGCTTACCTAAAAATTGTACAAGCCATATATGACAAACCCACCGCCAACATTATACTGAATGGGGAAAAATGGAAAGCATTCCCACTTAGAACTGGAACAAGGCAAGGTTGCTCACTACCTCCACTTCTATTTAACATAGTGCTGGAAGTCCTTGCTACAGCAATCAGACAAGAGAGCAGAATTAAGAGCATCCAAATGGAAGCAGAAGAGATCAAACTCTCACTCTTTGCAGATGACGTGATATTATACCTAGAAAACCCCAAGAATTCTTCTCCATCATTTTTTATGTACATTGTTCTCTGGATATTTATTTTTTGAGTCATATAGATTATCTATGTTAATGCTCTTAACAAATATAAGTTAGACTGGACAAGTTTAATAATCATTTTTATTTTCACTAAATATGATAGATGAGAAAACTAAAACTAGGAAGTATCAGAAATATGACTACAGTTGGGATGTTCTGGCTATATGCCCTTTGCTTTTCTTTATTCTTTATTTTTTTTAGGGCCTTATTGGGTGTTTTTTTTTATTTCCAAATATTAAGGATATACAAGTGTTTTTGGTTACATGTATCAATTTTGTTATGCTTGAGTCAGGGTTATAAGTGTGCCCATCATGCAGATCATGTTCATTGTACCCATTAGGTGGGTTTTCATCCCTCCCTTCCTCTACCCTTCTGCTTGTTTGGTTTCCACTGAGTTTTATTTCCCTCTGTGCACATGTGTACACATGGGTTAGTTCTGATTTAATAGCAAGTATATGTGGTGTTTATTTTTCCATTCTTCAGATACTTCACTTAGCATAAATCTGGAGGCATCACATTACCAGACTTCAACTTATACTACAAGGATATAGTAACCTACAAGGATATAGTAACAGCAATCTATTGGCACAAAAATAGAAACATAGACCAGTGAAACAGAACAGAGACATCAGATATAAAAACATTGACATAGGTTCAACTGATCTTTGAGAAAGCAGACAATAATACACACTAGGGGAAAGAAGCCCTACTCAATAAATGGTGCTTGGGAGTATTGGATAGCCACATACAGATGAAGCAGGATTCATATCTGTCACCACTCACAAAAATTAATTCAAGATTGATAAAAGACTAAATGCAAGGCATGAAACCATAAGAATCTAGAAGAAAATGTTGGAAAAACTATTCTAGAGATCAGCCTTGGTGAAGATTTATGAAGATTATTCCAATGGCACTCACAGCAACAACAAAAATAAATAAATGAAGCATGATTAAATTAAAAATTTTCTGCACAGTATGGAAATAATCAAGAGGAAATAGACAGCCTACAGAATGGGAGAAAGTATTCATAAGTTATATATCCAATAAAGGGCTAATAACCAGAATCTAAAAAGTACTCAGGCAAATTATCAAGTGAAAAACAAACAACCCCTTTAAAAAGTAAGCAAAAGGCATGAACAGAAGATTTTCAGAAGAAGAAGATAAACAAATGGCCAATGAACATATGAAAAAAAAATGCTCAACATCACTATTCATCATGGAAATGCAATTTAAAACCACAATTAAGTAAGTATCACCTTACCTCAGTTAGAATGGCTTTTATTAAAAAGTCCAAAAACAATGGATACTGGTGTGGATGTTCCTTTCTCTAAAGGAACACTAGTACACTGTTAGTGGGACAGGAAATTAGTACAACCTCTATGGAAAACAGTATGAGGATTCCTCAAAGAACTAAAAGTTGACCTACCATTGATCTACCAATCCCACTACTGGGTATTTACCTAAAGCAGAGATCCTCAAACTTTTTAAACAGGGGGCCAGTTCCCTGTCCCTCAGACCATTGGAGGGCCATTAGCGAGTGCAGTGCACATTCCACACATGCACTGTGGGCCCTGGACAAGTCGGCTGCTAAGCAGGACAGGCAGTGGTGGCAAAAACACCTGGTGAGCCGGATAAATGTCCTTGGCAGGCCGCATGTGGCCCGCAGGCTGTAGCTTGAGTATGCCTGACCTAAAGGAATATAAGTCATTTTATCAAAAAGACACCTAGATGTGAATGCTTGTTGCAGGACAATTCACAATTGAAAAAATGTGGAATAAACTCAAATGCCCATAAATACATGAGTGGATTAACAAAATGTGGTGTGTGTGTGTGTGTGTGTGTGTGTGTGTGTGTGTGTATTCTGCATGTATGTATATGTAATGGAATACTACATAGCCATGAAGAAGGATGAATTAAGACCTTTTGCAACAATTTAGATAGAAATGTTCTCTGGGTATTTTATAGGATTTGATCCCATGTATGTAAATATATAATGGAAAGCATTTCTGGTTTGCTTTTTAAATATATACTGATTATAAGGCTTAGAATAGAGAAAAAAATCAAATTCTAAGAAATAATTATATTCAGTATGGCCATGGTATAATATATCCTCTACAAACTATAAATTCTCTATAAGGAGAAACATGATTCTAATATTTAACATCTAACAATAATATACAACTCTTAGTCTTGGCCTTGTTTGCCATATTATATTATGTTGTGGCAGGAGGCAAAGAAGAAAAAATATAAATGGTTTACTTAATTTCTTCTTTGAAGTCAGTACCTACAGCAATATTCTATCAATCAGTGTGGAGGGAACATTTTTTTATTCACAAGCCCTGTTAGAAATGATCCTCTTCATGGACTTAGTTAAAAGGGAGCACTTTCATGCTCTTGGTGAGAAAGTAAACAAGTACAACCTTTATGGAAAACTGTATGGAGATTTCTCAAAGAACAAAAACTAGATATATTATTGATCTATCAATTCCACTTTTGGGGATCTACCTAAAAGGAAAAATGCCATTTTATAGAAAAGACACCTGAACGCATATATTTATCATAGCATAATTCACAATTGCAGAGGTATGGAACCAACCTAAGTGTCTCTCAGCTGAGGAGTGGATAAAGAAAATGTGGTGTATATATAAACACACACACACACGCACACACACATCATGGAGTAGTATTCAGCCAAAAAAAGGAAAGAAATAATGTCTTTTGCAGCATCTTGGGTGGAACTTGAGACCATTATCCTAAGTGAAGCATTTCAGGAATGGAAAATCAAATACTGCATGTTCTCATTTATAAGTGAGAACTTAGTTGTGGGTATGCATGGTCATATAGAGTGTGATAAGGGGCACTGGAGACTCAGAAGAGGGAGAGTGTGGGAGGGTACAGGATGAAAAGTAACCAATTGGGTACAAGGTATACTATTCAAATAGCAGGTACACTAATAGCCTAGATTTCACCACTAGATAATTCATCCAGGTAACAACAAAAAAAAGTAAGCTCTAAATCTATTAAAATAAAATATAAAAAGAGAAAAATACATTATTTGTACTAAAATAAATGAATAAATAAATTTGAATTTATGAAAATGTTTAAAAAAAGAAATGAAGCCTCTCTATTAGAGCCAAAGAATATAAAAATTCCAGGAAGGTACATAATCCTTGAAGTTAAATTGGGATGAAATCCTTGTTTAGTTTGCAGAACCATATGAAAAGGCATTGCAACTTAAAACATATATATATATATATATATACATATATATATATATATATATATGAAAAGACAGAAAGGAACTAAAACAATAACATTGACTATTTTGGAATACATTTTTAAACTTTTAAAAAACTGCGGTCAAATATAGTAATACATAACATAAAATGTCCTTTTATATGTGGCTTATTTTATATAACATAATGTCTTCAAGGTTAATCCATATTGTAGCATATGTCAAAATTTCTTTCCTTTTTAAGGCTGGATAATGCTCCATGTATGTACATCCTACATTTTGTTTAGCTATTTATTTGGCAATGGACATTTAGGTTATTTATGCCTTTGGCTGTTGTTAACAATGTTGCTATAAAAATGTGTGTACAAATATCTGTTTGAGCTCTTGCTTTTGATTCTTTGAATATATACCCAGAAATAAAATTGTAAGATCATACAGTAATAGTATTTTTCTTTTTTTTTTTTTTTTGAGGAACTGCCATAACTGGCAATATAATTGCCTCATTTTACATGCCTGAGTAATTTTATTATCAGATATTTTGCTAGATTTTTGATTATATTCTAGTGTATTTTAATTATGTATTTGTTAAAAAAAAAGAAAGATGAACATTTTCATTGCTAATATGTATATATACCAGGCCAAACTGGGCAAACTATTACTTGTATCTGTTAATTTTATAGTGATATAGAGGAATGAATAATACTTAGCTCTCACAATGTGACTATTACTAGATATTTGTGATATGTAGGAGTGAACCAACTCTTCACCCAAACCTGGTTATAATATCAAGACTGATTGTACACATGCATTAAGAGGATATGAAAAGGTTTAGTACTCACGTAAAGAGATTTCCTGGGGAGAACAAAACTGGCACCCAACCCACTCTGGAATGGCTTAAGCAAGGGGTAAGTGTTGGCTTAGCGTGTTTTTTTGTTTTTGTTTTTTTATTTTATGCTTAGTTTCAGGGAGGGGTTCTAGCTCTTGGGCTAGGGATTATGTATTTTTTATTTCCATTAGTGCCAAAGGAGATGGTGTGGGCTTTCTCATCATTTGGCAAGATGAGGTGCTACAGAAGCACCTTTATTATAGTAGAATGTCTGCTAAAAATTTAGAGCACCTGTCTAATCCTCCTTATTCTAAAATTGACTGGCTATGTGATGATAAAACAACAATTAACCTATTTAATTACTATAATACCTAGGAGGGTTTTAAGAAGATGATTTATGCTAAAGATCTTAAAATAATTTGAAGTATTACAATAGTTAATTCCAAGTAGTCTATGTCCCAGAATCCATGTACTTAAGAATTATATATGTGGGCTTGTGCTATTGTTATGTATAGACATGTAAGACTGCCTGAGTTCAGCACATATTTCATGCCTTACTCTGCAATCTTGAACAGCACATATAGCCTCTTTGTTGATCAACTTCCGTATCAGTAAAATTAGTGTAGTAAGACCCTACTTCATTGAGTTATTGTGGGTTCTAAATCAATTGCATATGTAAAACATTTACCACAATGCCTAGTACATAGTAAACAAGCTAAGTATAAGATAGTCATCTATAGAGAGGTGGAAAACAAAAACTAGAAACAAAGTTGCTATGGTTTGGGTATTTGACCCCTGCAAATCTGGTGTTAGGTCTCCAATGTTGGAGGTACCAATGTTGGAGGTACCTGATGGAAGGTATTTGAGTCATGGTATAGATTCCTTATGAATGGCTTGGTGCCATCCTCACTGTAATGAGTGAATTTTCAATCTTAGTTCCTGCAGGAACTTGTATAAGAGAGTCTGGCACCTCCATCCCCTCTCTCTTGCTTCTGCTCTCTCACTGCTTGAACTCTACATATCCCAGCTCTGCTTTCCTTTCTGCAATGAGTGAAAGCAGACTATAGTCCTCACCAGAAGCAAATGTTAGTGCCATGCTTTTGTACAGCGCATAGAACCATGAGCCAAGTAATCCTCTTTCCTTTATAAGTTATCTAGCCTCAGGTATTCCATTATAGCAACACAAGTGGACTAAAACAGAAAAATAATCCCTGTATATAAAGATATCATTTAGGGAACAAAATAAATATTTGTATTTGCAAATTCTCAGAAGAGCATTTCCTTCAGTTCAATTTCATATCTGTATTTTCCTAATATTTTATAGTTCATCTAAAATAATTTAACTCAGTTTAAAAATTAAGAACTTTATATGGCCTCTTAAAGGATCTTTTATATTCTTTGTAGAAATAAGTCATCAAAATGATCCTATTGGTTCTTCTCATAAATATCACTTATTATTCCACCCCCTGTTGTTCTCAAGTTGACAGCACATTCTTTAAATCTAGCAAATCTCTATCAAAGTAATAATTATGGACAAATTGAATGCTTCAATAGTAATTTCAACTAATGGGAGTCTGGGGCCCACTTTAAAATATGAATAACAGATATTTGCCTTGGAATTTACATTAATCTTTATTGTAACTAGATATTTCTTCTTAGTTTCATTGGGGCAAAGTTCTGGCTTTAATTTCAAAGCACACAGATGTATTTTCACATTGTAGCAGTTTAGAGAGGGATGCCTCCAAGCTTAGAATTTTGCCTTTGGGAGATGGTCTTGTCTGTGTATTAGTGTCTCTGTTTCCTTATATCGGTATTAATAATTACATATCTTTAAGGAGAAGCTTTGCTTGAGTTCCATAGGACAAAGGAGGGAAAATAGAGCTCTGAGCACTCAAAGGGTACATATAAAATTGGCAATTAGAACTGTAATTGCAAACCAATTACCTCATGAGCTCATGAAAATCCTCTCTGGCACACATTATGTTATACATGATGTCTTTGTTTACTAGTCTTCAAAGTTTCTTGTTCTCTTTCCTGTAAGAATCCTACTATAATCAAATGGTAATCTTAGATCTCTTTACTCCTAATCTTTAAAATAACTCAGTATAGAGAAGTCACTTAGAAAGCTCTTGAGGAGAATACTGTTCTTTCATCTGTATACACAGAATTTTGATTTGAAGTAAACTTATTTATAGAGAGAGCAGAAGAGTTTTCTTTATTTTATAGAAAATTTGGGTGTTTCTTTAGGAGTCAGAAAATGACTCTAGCAATGAAAATTAACTGTGAATAGTCATATATTCACTCAACTATGACTCAGTCTACATTTATTGAGTAGCATCCGAGAATAGCGACCCAGTGTTATACATCTGCTTACAGAATACAATATCCTAGACAGAGATTTGAAAAATTAAGAAGTGTTCAAAATTACTAGTATCATAAGAAATAAATGTCATATATAAATACCTTTCAGAAACACACACTTTTATATTCCCACAGCAACTCTAAAATATTTTTTTTTGTGTTGAGTAAAATACTTAAGACATGGAAAATTGTGATGTTCTCAAAACTCCCAGAACCAGAAAGTGACTATAGGTTGGTGAAAAAAATCCCAAGTACAATAATATTTGCATATTCAGTGACAAGCACAGTCTACCATTATGAAAAAATATGTATTTATAACTATTTCATATTTGCCTATGGTATTTATGACTCCATAGAAGGAAGAGGTGCTATATCACCATTGTTTTTTGTGACTGAGAGATAAGAACATGCATACACTGCTGGTGGGACTGCAAACTAGTGCAACCTCCGTGAAAAGCAATATGGTGATACCTCAAA
This sequence comes from Mirza zaza, assembly GCA_008750895.1. Classification (NCBI taxonomy): domain Eukaryota; kingdom Metazoa; phylum Chordata; class Mammalia; order Primates; family Cheirogaleidae; genus Mirza; species Mirza zaza. Next base: position 12,535 of record VSMD01076027.1, read on the forward strand.
GTGATACAAGTAGAACTACCATTTGATCCAGGAATCCCATTGCTGCATATCTACCCAAATATAGAACAAAAACCATTCTATATAAAAGTCATTTGACCTCGAATGTTTATAGCAGCAGCACAATTCATAATTGCAAAGATATGGAAACAACTCAAGTGCCCATCAATGCATGAGTGGATTAATAAAATGTAAATGCATACTTTAGTTCTTTGAGGTATCTCCATATTACTTTCCAGAGAGGTTATACTAGTTTGCAGTCCCACTAGCAGCATATGAGTGTTTCTATATCTCCACACCCATGCCAATATTTATTGTTTGGGGCTTTTGGATAAAGGGCATTTAAGTGATAAAATTAAGTGGAGTTAAGTGATATCTCATTGTGGTTTTTATTTGCATTTCCTTAATGATTAGAGATGTTGAGCATTTTTCATATGTTTGTTGGCCATTATTCTGTCTTCTTTTGAAAAGTTTCTGTTCATGTCCTTTGCCCACTTTTTGATAGGGTTGTTTTATTTTTTTCTTGCTGATTTTTCTGAGTTCTATATAGATTCTAGTTATCAACCCTTTATTAGATGTATAGCATGCAAATATTTTCTTCCATTCTGTAGCTTGTCTATTTCCTCTCATGATAGTTTCCTTGGCTGTGCAGAAGTTTTTTAATTTGCTCAACTCCCATTTATTTATTTTTGTTGTTTCTGTGATTGTCTTTGGTGTCTTCTTCATAAATTCTTTGCCTAGGTCAATGTCTAGAAGAGTTTTTCCAACATTTTCTTCTAGAATTCTTATAGTTTCATGTGTTAGGTTTAAGTCTGTTATCCACCATGAGTTAATTTTTGTGAGAGGTAAAATGTTCAGATCTTGTTTCAATCTTCTACTTGTGGCTATCCAATTTTCCTAGCATCATTTTCAAATATTTAAAGATAATTATAACATTTCTTTTTAATGTTTGCTTTCTTAATCTAAATATTTCCAATACCTCCAACATTTCCTTGTTTGTAATTTTGTCTAAATTGATAATATTTTCTATTTTGGTGGCAATAAAACCTTTGAACCACCAAATATTCTTGCTTGGTTTACTCCCAACACATTTGAAATATTCTACCATGATTTCTAATGGCTATTTACAGACTGTGTTGATGTTTGGTGTAATTTATTTGTGAACACATTTACATGGCAGTTAAGGTGATTCAGAAGATGGAACTGACAAGAAAGGTAACATTTTCCTGGAATAAGTGTGTGTACATAAATCAACTATAAATTATTGTTTTACAGATTTAGGGAGTAGTCATTTCATCAATAAATGCATTAATTCTGAACAAAAAAAACATAAACCATAAACAAAACTATATTTGAAACTTTGAATATTTTTCACAAGGATATCTTGGTTTTTACTATTCAGCTTGAGTCATTGCTATGAATATAACACACATTAAATACTAAAAGGATCATAAAGTAACCAAGTGTTGGGTTCACAAATGAAACAGATTGGACTCCTTACCAACAATTTTCATGATAGTCATAACATTGAAGTTGCTCCTTAACTTTTTTTTTTAATTAAAAGTCCTTAGAAATTGAAAAAGTTTGCCTAGTTGTGCCTTGAAGATTTACCAATTTAATGAACTCCTAAGAATGTCTAGAGGAACAGCACGAATTTCTCCAGGGAGACTGAACAAAACTAGTCTTCATTTTAGACTTAGATATGATATAAATGAAAGAAAAGATATTGCAGAAAAATAGAAATTCATCTTCATCATTATTTAAAGAAAGTATGCAAAAGAAGAATTCAATCAGACTTTTACTAGAAATAAGCAAAGGTGAAAGAATGATCTCCATATGCCCCTCAAACATAAAATTCTATAAGTGTATAATAATGTGTCCATATGTATCCTGCAATCAATTGTCATGGAGTTTGGAGTAAAAATGTGTACACTTAACAATAACTTTCAAAAGAAGAATTTTGTTGTTTCTAATTCTTAAGGTAGATGGAGTTTGGAGAGGCAATGTATTTTCTATAAGTATAGTACAGAGGCAAAAGATGGTGACTGCTTGTGTTTTGGTCACAAAGGAAAGAAATTTCAAACATTTTTAAACAGTCTACACTTTAGGTATCTCACAAAGGAGAATGAGCTAGACACATCAAAGTCCTTTTCATAGATATGGTGGCTACTAGCTTTAGTCTTTCTTCCACAAACATAATGTATTCTCACTTTGTAAGAAGGGAAGTAGAATAAAATCATTCTCTATAGATAGAATTTCAGTCTAGCATACTTTTCAATAAATGTGGCTTAGTGTCTAGTTTACTATTTTTTTTCCTTTTCCATTCTCTTCTTTCTTTCTTTCTTTCTTTCTTTCTTTCTTTCTTTCTTTCTTTCTTTCTTTCTTTCTTTCTTTCTTTCTTTCTTTCTTTCTCTCTACCTTTCTTTCTATTTCTCTCTCTTTCTTTCCATTCTTGTAAGTTACAAAGTGAAAAGAAATTATAGAAATTATTCGTTTATACCTTCTGACTGTAGATGTACATGTATAGGCAATACTACCATGTTTCTACCCCCATCACCAGAACAGTAGAGCACAGCACAAATAGAAACAAAGAGGTTTAAAAAAAATAATATCGATTTTTATTTAATGGAGGTTACACATATTAAAAAGTCATTTTTCTTATACACATATAAATTAAAATGATTACATGTACACACACACATATATAATGTAATTATGCTGACATAATTCCATTGCTGAACATCTGTCCAAGTGATGGGGCAAAATATTCTTTACCAGATGGTTAAAATATTTTGATAATACTGCTTAGTTTATTTTCCTTTAAGTATTAAGAAAAAAAGTTAGGTTAGCATATTAATTAAAATATGAAAAGAACAACAGTCTAATTTAAGGAAAAATAGGGATTTTTTGTAGGTAGTAATGAAGATAAATGACTAATGAAAATAATAGTACATTTGCATCTGTATCAAAATCAGTACACTTTTAGATGTTTTAGTTTATTTGTTTGTTTGTTCATTTGTTTTAATTTGGGAATTCAAAGGAATCTGGCTGTAATAATAGTTTTCTGACACATACAACTAATTTTCTGTGTTCACTTATTTCTTAAATTTGGAAACTTTCCAAGTTATGGCAATAATATCAGTCAGTTGATCAAAATGTATGGTTAAATGATTAGGGCATTTTATCTTAGGTGTCTTGGATAGGACTTCACAAATAAAACAGCAAATTGTAAGAGAATAAGATTTTTTTGCAGCACATCTGTGCTGGGATAATAAATTATAGAAATGTAGCTAAAAATGTACCATCTGTGAAGGAGTCTTCCCAGTAGAATTAACAATGTTGAATTTAATAAATACCCAATAGGTGTGGTAGTTTCTCCTTACAGGTATGATGTGTAGAAACTTATTGCTCAAATTTTAAAATTCTGATTTGACCTCATTTACTGTAGCTTGGATCATTATTTCAATTATAATATAAGGAAGTTTTTGGTCATTTATTTGTTGGAAAAGTATCTATTCATTCAAAAACAGATGCTAGCATAAGGTGACTGAATATTGGATGGCATGTTTATTAGTTTAATAAATAACAATAAGACATGCCAAGCATAGTCTTACCATGCTAACACAATGCCACACAAAAGAAAACAACAACTGAAATGTGCATAAGATGGGAAATATTTGCTTTTTAGGAATCAACACCACCAAAACACTCTGTATAATTTTATAATTTCTGATTTCTATTAATTTTAAACAGTGTAGCTCTTCATCTATTTAAAAATACTAGATAAGAAGTCTGCTTGAGTCTCTAAACACTTTTTTAATTCTGCACAGTATTTAGGTTGATTGCAATGTCTTTCTTCTGAATAGATTTAAAAAAGGAGGAAACATATATATCAATACTTCATAGATATAGTAGAGATATATACAATTGATTTTATAACATTTTTGACCAAATAATTCAAAGAGGTTCTAAGACGATAGACAAAATGAATTTGTGAAGTGTTTTTTTTAATATTTTAAAGTAATTTTAAACATACATAATTATTTTAAAAAATAACACAGAGTTTACATACAGTCTTCACCCTTATTTATCTAATATTAACAATTTATGTAACCCTGGAACAATTATCAATACCAGGGATTAACACTGATACAATAATATTAGCTAAATCATAGAGCTTATTTGAATTTGATCAGTTTTTCCTTTTTCCTTTAATGATCTTTTTCTGTTCCAGGATCCAATGAAGAATCCCATGTAGCATTTACATCTTATTTCTCTGTCCCCTGCCATCTATGGAAAGTTTATTATCTTTTCTTATTCTTTGTGATTCTCCTTGATGGTTTTTTATACTTTCTATTAAATGATTTAGTGGGTGCAAGCAGTTTTTATTACATGGATGAATTGTATAATGCTGACGTCAGGACTTTCAGGGTACCTGTCACCAAAATAGTGTACATTGTACCTGATAGTTAATATTTTATCCCCCACTCCCTCTCATTCTCCCCCTTCTTTGATTTCAAAGTACATTACACCTCTATGTAACCATATATATCCATCATTTAGCTCCCCTTCATAAGTGAGACATGTGGTATTTGTTTACCCATTCCTGAAATACTTCACTTAGTACAATGGTGTCCAGTTCCATCCAAGTTGCTGCAAAAGACATTATTTTAATCCTTGTAATGGCTGAATAGTACTCCATTAATCATTCATACATTTATATATCTCACATCTTCTTGATCCACTCATAAATTGATAGACACTTGGCCTGATTCCACATCATTACAATGATCAATTGTGCTACAATGAACATTCAAGGGTAGGTGTCTTTTTGATAAAATGATTTCTTTCCATTAGGTGAATACCCACTAGTGGGATTGCTGGATGGAATGGTAAGTTTACTTTTAGTTCTTTGAGGAATCCCCATACTGTCTTCCATAGAGGTTGTTCTAATTTACATTCCTACCACCAACAACATATAAGTGTTCCCTTTTCACTGCCACCACAGCAACATCTATTATTTTTTACTTAGTAATAATGGTCATTCTGATGTAAATGAGGCAGTACATCATTGTGGTTTTAATTTGCATTTCTCCCGTGATTAGTGATGTTGACCATTTTTTTCATGATTTTTGGCCATTTGTCTACCTTCCTTTGAAAAAAATCCCTTCATATCTTTTGCCCACTTTTTGATGGGTTTATTTGGTTTTTTTCTTGCTGATTTTTGTGAGTTCTTTGTAGATTCTGGGTATTAGTCCTTTATTGAATGTATATAGTGTGTGAATATTTTCTCTCATGCAGTAGGTTGTCTATTTACTTGGTTGATTATTTCCTTTGCTGTACAGAGGCCTTGTTAGCTTAACTAAGTCCAATTTATTTATTTTTGTTACTGTCATATTTGCTTTTGTGGTCTTAGTCATAAATTCTTTGTCTAGGTCAATGTCCAGAAGAGTATTTCGTACCTTTTTGTTTTTTCCTTAATTTTGGACTGACTGGGTTAATACAATAGCATTGTTGTCATGCTCTAAAATTATATTTTTGTTTGTTCTAGTCTATTGTTAAAACTTTCCACCATATTTTGTACTTCCCTAAATGATTCTTTTATTTTCTAAAGTTATGTTTTATAAACCATCTATGTTTTCACTGAATCTTTGATTTTTGCTGTGAATTTTTGTTTGTTCCTTTGTATTGGTTTTCAAGTTTCTTATTTATCCCAGTATGCTTACTAGCAATCCATATTTTGAATTTCATAGCTGACATTTAAAATTTTCGTTTGGTTTGGAGTCCCTTCTGGCAAGATAGTGTGACTCTTTGAGTGGGTTGTTATGCTCTGTTTTTTGAATACTGCCAGAATTCTTGCATTGATCTCTTCTCCTCTGGATAAGCTATCACCTTGATTTTGACTTTAGTTTTGTTTAGATAAGACTTCTTTTTTTTCCACTCTTAAGTGTTTGACTGTAGTGTATATCATGTGAGTCCTTTGGCTTTTTTTCTGGGTAATTGAGGTGGCCAAAGTACTGAATACATTCCTTAGTAATACATAACTGTTGCTGAGTTTTGAGCAATTATTTTGTGGAATGTTTCTCAATATAATTTTTCTTCATTTTTCTATAATTAGATTAATATTATGCATTTTGGCAAGAATATCATGAATTTGCTGTTGTTATTCTCATATATCGAGCATTCAAGATACTGATATATATTATATTTTTGGTGTTCCTTGACAACTTGGTTAAGTTGATGTCTTCTAGATGTCTCTACTCTAAATTACTTTTAATTTTATAACTGATAAATATCTTGGTATAGCCTTTTGAAGTTGTTTTAATATCCTCTTTCTCCTCAAATTTTGCCTACCGGTTGTAACATCCTTTGGTTAACTTTCCCTGGAATAATTTATATTATGGTGTTTCCTAATGAACTTTTTATTTCTCTAATTCCTTCCAACTATGTTAACTTAACCTAAGGAAGAGCTATCACTTGTGTGCTATAAATTTATTATTTGAATTATTTATTCATATCTATATGTACTCATGCATGTTTATTTTATTGTATATTATAATTCAATTTATTTATTTATTTTTGCTCAAATTATCCAAGTTTTGGCCATGGAACATTTCTTCAGGTTGGCTCTTGTTTCTTTCTTGATGTACTCCCATCTTTTTTCACTCACTTTTTTATTTCAAAAGAACACAAAAATATTTCAGATTTACTTTATATTTGAAAAGAATTTTTAATCTTCTATAATTAGTATGGAGAAGAGATCAACTATTCAATATCATTTTTGATTGATACAAAAATTACATAACAAAATAAAAGTTTCAAATTCTTGATATGCAATGGTAATCCAAATGATTTACATTCATGAGGATAAGTAATGAATGATTCAATAAGGCAACACGTTAGTAGAAAAATTCCAAAAAAGAGTGAAAATAGAGAATATGTATTAATCTAATCTAGTAATTACTTGTTGGTTTATTCTCATTCTATGGTCAATTGTTTACTAATTCATTTCCAGAAACACATATGAATGATGTCTTATATTTAAAACACAGTACTAGATGCAGTAAGAGCCATTTTTAGTCAAAGAGCTTATAATCATTTCCAGGATAATAACTGTATGTGTTCAACAGTCATAAAATATCTATTATATTAGGTGTCATGCTAATTTCTGAGGCTCCAAATGTGAATAAGAAGTACGTGAACTCATAATTTTAAGAAGACATGGTATTACTATGCCAGAAATACACACATGATATTGAGGTATACAGTAAAGAAGAATCTTCAAGTGCACAAACAAATATAGAAATAATTATTTTTAAAAGGCAGTCTACAATTAGTTCTATAAGAGCATTACAAAATCCATATGGGATTTCAGAGAAAGTAGAGCTTCCCTCAAATTGAAAGGAGTTAAAAACAGCAATTTAGGCATATAAACATTAAAAATATCAGGACAAGGCCTTCACAATACGATGACTAGTGGTATGTAGTAGGGAAAAAGTGGTAGGCAATAATAAGAAGCCAACAGATTTTGTAGGCAGGTCATATATATATGAGATTAAAATATCAAGCTGAAGCTACATTATATATGAGTCTTAAAATCAAGCTGTGACATTTGATTTAGCTTGGTAGGCAACAGAAAACTACTGGATGTTTTTCAGCACTAAGTGATATAATTAAAGTTTGTTCTAAAGATAGTTACATTGATGTGAGAGATGGATTGTCTAAATGTTGTTGGGGATTCTAGCAAGATGCCAGAATGAATGTAGGTAAAATCTTCCGTTTATTTATTTAAGAATCATTTCTTGATTATCCACTGAATGCTAAAAACTATGATAATGAATAAGCCTACATCTGCATCCTCAAGGAATTTAGTGTAACAGACAAAAAGTAAACACATAATTATAATAGTGGAGGTATGCTAGACTTCTGCACTCTATCACGAAAACACAGAGCAGGCATTCCTGACCCAGGTAAGAAAGAGGTTGAAACCAGAGCATTTCTCTGAATGCGAAGCATTGTCAGTAGATTTATAGTTGAAGTAGACCAAATGGGGAGAGTGTATTCTTTTAGAAATAGCTGACTGGGAAAAGTCAAGAAAGTAAATAAGATTATGACATATAGGAAAATTCCAATTTGATATCTATAGCTAGACTTTAAAAGACAAAGAGATAACAAATGAATTTTAAAGTTAATGAATTCATGGAGAGCCTCAATATCTTAAGAAGTATATACTTCTTCTTGTGGACCATTTAAAAAATGTTTTGGAGGAATCCATTGGTGTCCACTAGGAAGTATGTGGGCAATAAATATGTAGGATCAAAGTGAGAACAGTGGGTCTCACCTGTAATCCTAACTACTTGGGAAGCTGAGGCAGGAGGATCACTTGAGCCCAGGAGTTTGAGGTTACGGTAGGCTATAATCATGCTACAGCGCTCCATTCTGGGCAACAGGGCAAGACTTTGTTCCTATGAAAGAAGAAAAAAAAGTATTCTCTTACCACTGAGCCCCTTCAACAATATTTGGTTTGTGAATTTATTTTATAATATGGCTTAAAATTTTGTTTGCAGAACTTATTTTTCCATAGAAAAAGAGTTGCCAATCTACTGTGTAATAATGAGAGGCTACTAGGAGCAGGAGTATGCATAAGAGCAAAATAATTGATCCATCTATAAGCACTGGAACACTTCAATAAAAACTGCATAACTTGTAGAGGAGAAAAATTGCTCCACATGATCACCTACACTAGTATTCAGGGAAACAACAGTTAAAAGAACAGTAATTAAAAGAACAAACAAAATTCTTTCTTATATTAAGTTAGAATGAAAAAGTACTATGCAATGTTGGCTTGGAAATAAGAAATTTAGCAATATTTTATTCTTCTGGAAACAAAATATTAACATACATCCCTCAATATATGCATGGGATTGGCTTCAGGACCATCTGCATCTACCAAAATCCACCCATACTTGAGCAGTCCAGCAGTCAGCCCTGCAGAAACCGTGTATGTGAAAAGTCAGCCATCTGTGTACATGAATTTTGCATCCTGCAAATATTTTCTATCCTGTTTGTTTGAAAAAAAATCCACATATAAGTGGACCTGTGAGGTTCAAACCTGCATTACTCAAGGATCAACAGTATATTATTTAAAGCTTCTGAAAAGCAGACAACGTTGGCTGCAAGATCATTAACAACATTAATATTGACTACAAGATAATAAACTTTAACATAGTAATTCTACATGTAAATGTTTATTATTAGAAAAGTATTAGAAATGTGAGAGCAAATCTTATACTGTATATGCTTGCTTCAGTCTTTTATACTATGGAAAAGTCAACTTGAAATCCAAACCATAAGAATTCACTTAAATATATAGCTGCACATGAATACAGAGTAATACTATGCAAACATTAAAATGGTCATTACATTTTCTTTTATGTTTCATTTTATTTATTTATTTGTATTTTAGCATATTATGTGGGTAGGAATGTTAAGGTTACATATATTGCCCATGCCCCCCTGCCCCCTCAACACAGAGCCTCAAGTGGCCATCCCCAAAACGTTGCATATCTCACTCATTGTGTTTGTATATACCCATCCCCTCCTCCCCCTCCCACCTGCCCAACCCCCGATAAATGTTATTCCTATATGTCCACTGAGGTGTTGATCCGCTAATACCAATTTACTGAGTATATGTGGTGCTTGTTTTTCCATTCTCGAGATACTTCACTTAGTAGAATGGGTTCCAGCTCTATCCAGGAAAATACAAGTAGTGCTATATCACCATTGTTTCTTAAAGCTGAATAGTACTCCATGGTATACATATACCACATTTTATTAATCCACTCAGAAATTGATGGGCACTTGGGTTGTTTCCACAGCTTTGCAATTGTGAATTGTGCTGCTATAAACATTTTTAATAACATGAAAAAATGCCCCCAATATTTATACCTCTGCACTTACATCACATTATCAAGAGATGTTCCTTGATGACATAGAATCTACTCCACTCTATGCCCACCACTTTTTTTTTTATCTTTTCCCTTATAATGATTTTATTTTCTTCACATTCTGTTCTGGCATATATTTGCTTATTTATTGTTACTGTCTATCTCTCTCACACACTGGAATGGAAGCTCACTGAGAGCAGAGAATTCGTCTTGTGAAAGATGTATTCTTAATGTCAAGAACCAAAATCTACCTCAAAGAGGTACACACTCCAAGAAGTGCACATATTCAGAGTGTATAAATAGTGCATAATTGTATAAGATTAGATATCAATTATGTAAAAACATCTATAGAATACTTAAGAGACACAAAATGCCATAACTGGTTATGCCACAATTTTTCAATTTTGGGCATTTCCATTTATTTTATGATATTTATTTACATACCAGAAAATTTTCTACAAGAAAATCTTTAATTATATGAAATAATGAATCATGAATACTTGGGTTTAGACAAAAATAGCTAAGTTATAACTAAAAATAAATTACTTTGATATTAGTGTGGTGAGGGGCACTTTGGAATCTGTTATAAAACTTTTATAGCTAATACATTAAAAAATGTTGAAATCCTGAACTAAGGAATAGTAGAGATAATAAAAGAGGTTAAGAGTTTTTTGGATTTTTTTATTGGTTAAAATATTCATTGATATTATCTAAATTCAATGGTGTGGGCACTGATCTTTCTTCAGGCTTTCCAGAATTTTCCCCTTATACTCTGGATGATACTTTATCCTCTTCTATAAGAGTTGAAAAATAGGCAGACAGTTGCCACACCTGAGCCACCACAACACACTTCACAGAGGTTGGAATTATTCCTATTTCTGTTTCTCTTTAGCTCCTTTTGCTCTGATGCTTTAAACCTGACAAATGTGGTCCTTTCTCACCACATTTGGATTATTAAAAAAAAAAAAAATCTAGGATTACAGTTTGCATAGTCCTAGACTTTCGTTTGCTCTGTGGGCCTCCTTTCATTCATAACGTCTTAGATTTCTTTTGCACAAGAAAAATAAAAGATCCTACCTGATTCCAAACTGTTTCTGGGAATTCCACATTGAACTCATTTCTAACAAAGGACTGCAGTGCTGTGCCTGTTTTTTTCTTGGTTCACTGTCTGTTCACATTTCTCCCTCATGGAACTATATAGAGAACAGGATTTTGAATGTGCGTTTGGACCATATTCATTGTAATAACAATTTTTAACCTTATAGATACTTCTTATATCACCCTACTTTAACAAGGAAGAAAATGGTCATTTAGAAATAGATTATTGGATGTTATTTCAACCATACTTTATATCACAGTTTTAGCATAGTACATGTGCTTATTTATATCAGGTTGTTTCCTGTGAGTGACTTTTAATTTATTGATGTAGAAGAAGATATAAAGGAAAAACAATGCATAAATTTCATTCACAGATACATTTAAAGATAGGAGTTTGCTTATTATTTGAACAAAACTTTATACAGTACATCTATGAAAAGCTTAGGTAAAAGTATGAATCGGAAATCTGGGCACATTTGTGGTTCAACATACATAAATCTATAAATGCAATTCACCACATAAACAGAAGCAAAAACAAAGACCACATGATTCTTTCAATAGATGCAGAAAAAGCTTTTGACAAAATTCAATGTCCTTTCATGATACAAACACTTAAGAAAATAGGCATAGAAGGGACATACCTAAAAATGATACAAGCCATATATGACAGACCCATAGCCAACATCATACTGAATGGGGAAAACCTGAAAGCATTCCCACTTAGAACTGGAACCAGACAAGGCTGCCCACTATCTCCACTTCTATTCAACATAGTGCTGGAAGTCCTGGCTATAGCAATCAGACAGGAAAATGGAATTAAAGGTATCCAAATAGGGGCAGAAGAGATCAAACTTTCACTGTTTGCTAATGATATGATATTATATCTAGAAAACCCCAAAGATTCAACCAAGAAACTCCTGGAACTGATAAATGAATTTAGTAAAGTCTCAGGATACAAAATCAATACACAGAAATCAGAGGCATTCATATATGCCAACAACAATCAAATCGAGAACCAAATCAAAGACTCAATTCCCTTCACAATAGCAACAAAGAAATTAAAGTACCTAGGAATATACTTAACCAAGGAGGTAAAAGACCTCTACAGGGAGAACTATGAAACGCTGAGGAAGGAAATAGCAGAGGATGTAAACAGATGGAAATCCATACCATGCTTGTGGATTGGCAGACTCAACATCATTAAAATGTCTATACTACCCAAACTGATCTACAGATTCAATGCAATACCTATTAAAATCCCATCAGCATTCTTCACAGATATAGAAACAATAATTTTACGCTTTGTATGGAACCAAAGAAGACCCCGAATATCAAAAGCAATTCTAGGCAACAAAAACAAAATGGGAGGCATTAATATGCCAGATAGCAAACTATACTACAAAGCTGTAGGAATTAAATCAATCTGGTATTGACACAAAAATAGGAATATTGACCAGTGGAACAGATCTGAGGATCCTGATATAAAACCATCCTCATATAGCCATCTAATCTTTGACAAAGCAGACAAAAACATACACTGGGGAAAAGAATCCCTTTTCAATAAATGGTGCTGGGAAAACTGGATAGCCACTTGTAGAAGGCTAAAGCAGGACCCACACCTCTCACCTCTCACAAAAATCAACTCACGCTGGATAACAGACTTAAACCTAAGGTATGAAACTATTAGAATTCCAGAGGAAAAAGTTGGAAACACTCTCCTGGACATCAGCCTAGGCAAAGAGTTTATGAAGAAGTCCTCAAAAGTAATCACAGCAGCAACAAAAATAAATAAATGGGACATGATCAAACTAAAAAGCTTCTGCACAGCCAAAGAAACAGTCATGAGAGTAAACAGACAACCTACAGAATGGGAGAAAATTTTTGCATCGTACGCATCTGATAAGGGGTTGATAACTAGAATATACTTAGAACTCACGAAAATCAGCAAGAAAACATCAAATAACCCTATTAAAAAGTGGGCAAAGGCCTTGAACAGAAACTTTTCTAAAGAAGACAGAAGTATGGCCAACAAACATATGAAAAAATGCTCAACATCTCTAATCATCAGGGAAATGCAAATCAAAACCACAATGAGATATCACTTAACTCCAGTGAGAATGGCCTTTATCAAAAAGTCTCCAAAGAATAAATGCTGGAGTGGATGCGGAGAGAGAGGAACACTCCTACACTGCTGGTGGGACTGCAAACTAGTTCAACCTCTGTGGAAAGCAATATGGAGATACCTTAAAGCGATACAAGTGAATCTACCATTTGATCCAGCAATCCCATTACTGGGCATCTACCCAAAAGATCCAATGACACTCTATAAAAAAGACACCTGCACTCGAATGTTTATAGCAGCACAATTCATAATCGCAAGGCTGTGGAAACAGCCCAAGTGCCCATCAATCTAAGAATGGATTAATAAAATGTGGTATATGTATACCATGGAGTACTATTCAGCTCTAAGAAACAACGATGATATGGCACATCTTATATTTTCCTGGTTAGAGCTAGAACCCATACTACTAAGTGAAGTATCCCAAGAATGGAAAAACAAGCACCACATATACTCACCAGCAAACTGGTATTAACTGAGCATTTAACTGGTATTAACTGGACACATAGGTACTACAGTAATAGGGTATTGGGCACGTTGGAGGGGGGAGGGGGGAAGGTATATACATACATAATGAGTGAGATGTGCACCATCTGGGGGATGGCCATGCTGTAAACTCAGACTTGTGGGGGGGGGCAATGGGCATTTATTGAAACTTTAATGTCTGTACCCCCATAATATGCTGAATCAAAAAAAAAAAAAAGAAAAAAAAAGCTACAAAAAGGAAACACAGCACTGATGAAAACATGCACAGCAATGTCATTATTTTGCTTAAACGAAGCCCTGATTGTGAAGAATTAGATATCTCCCCACTTAATACAAACAAATTCACAAACATATTTTAACATTATTTGGTTAAGAAATGTACTCATTTAATTTAATATTTTAACCAATAAGTGATTATATATAACCCACTATCAAAAGTTCTACTTGAAAAGTCTGGTCTTAGCATGATGCTGGTTCAAGATTACTATAGGTAAAAAGTACTAAATTTTGTAGCATGCTATCATAACAAATTCCTGCTACAGAAATCTATAGAGATGTAAGAAATTCTTTTCAACATATAATATAACCTTCGATTTTATGAAGATGTTAAATGTTTCTTCAGATGATTAATATAGAAATTGCTTGAATGAAAGTTTTTACCACCTGAAGGTATTAGTTACTACTTGGAACACATCTGTATTTGAATGTCTTATTAAACTCATATCTGACAGATCCTCTTCCAGAAATGAAATGTTAGTGTGAAATGTTAGCTGGAACACTCATATCCATTATCTGAGGTTTTCTATAAGCAGTAAAGGAATAAAGAACTATTGGCACAGCCAATGTTTTTATAGAACAAAATATTTAAGGCATGAAGCAAATATAGTATCAGTATTGCAAAAATTCCTGAGGCTCACTGGGGTACGGGGAATCTCTTCAATGGCTTACATTAAAAATTAACATATTTCATTACTGGGAATAGTTTACTCTCAAATTCAATTGACATAGCTCATGGTTTACTGCCAGCTATACTTTGGTTGTGTCATAGCTGCAGCTTATAATGACATTCTGCAAGGATACCACTGACACCAGTACTTTGTCTTCCATAACAGCACTCAGGGGCATATTTTTAACACAGAGTGAATCAGAAAATCACACCCATAACTTTGGGAATGTGATGCTGAAAATTGATTCCACTGAGTTCCCTCCAGATGTCTCTTCACTTATAATATGGAATCATTTATCAAAAGAACCCATTCGCATTATGAATTTATTATTTTTCTTGAATCATACATTAACATTTATGTAAGATAGGTAAACTTAGGAGTATGTGATTCTACTTAAAACAAATTTAGAAATAGAATTAAAACTGAAAAATATTCGTACAGAGGCAAACCATGCAATTATCTAGAGCAATTAGAGAGAAGTAGCATATGAAGTTATACACCAAAAGACTTGAAGATGAGAGAAGTCACCTCAAGAAAGATCCTGGCATGAATCAATTTTAAGTATGACTGCAATACATGTACAAGTTAATTAAGGATTAACTTTTGCAGCAGAGAAATTAAAAAAAAAAAAACTGTTCAATGTGAATGAGTTAGCAAGATGTACACAAGACTTGAATTTCCAGAGTCTATGAAGTGTTCTTAATCTCTGCATAATTAGAGAATAGTTAAAATAACAATTTAATATCATGAATAAATGTTTAGTGTGATATTTACCTACAGGTATGATTAGAGGTAAATTTGAAAACTTTTCATTGATTCTTTCAATAAATATTCAAAAAACACCTGTACACTACAAAGCACTTGACTAAGGCACCTGGATATACACGAGAACAAAACAATCATGATCACTAATGTTATCTAATATTTTTCAGCTTCAATAGCTTCATTTTAGTGGAAATGGAAAATAGATAATTAACAAATCAATACATATAATATACAGAATATTGGAAGGTGGTAAGTGCTATAAGAAAGAGCCAGGTAAGGATCAGGGGTGTGTAACAAGTTAAGGGGGAAGGAATATGGGGTGAGAGACATTAGAATGTTGCCTTATTAAATAGGACGGTTGTGTAAATTCTTATTGAGAAAGTGACATTTGAGCAAATACTGAGATGGGAATGCTGGTCATATGCATATCTGGGGAGAGTGGTATGTGCAAAATGGATAGTTAGGACAAAGTCCTGGTATATTCCAGGAATATCATGGAGGTCTGTATTTGTATAACTGAAATAGAGTTGTATGGGTGATAAGAGATGAAGTCAGAAAAGTAATAGAATCCTTACTATGTAGGTAGGGCCCTACATCCAGTGTAACTACAAGTTAAGTGGGAAGTCACTTTAGGATTTTCAGAAAATGAGCAACATTATTACTTGCATTTAAAAAGGTGATTTGACTGGCTTATAAAGAATAGAATGCAGGGGAAATGGTAAAAGCATGGAAATAATTCAGAAGGTTATTGCAGTGATTCATGTGGAAAAGTGTTAGTAGCAATCAAAGTGCAGAAAATGGTCAGTTCCTAGTTACAGAATATTTTGAAGGTATATTAAACAGGTTTTTACTGAGACTAGATGTGCAGTGGGAAAAAGAGCAGAGTCATAACTCAATTTCAGCATAAGCAACTGAAAGTATTGTTTTTGCCTGAACTGAGTTAGATTATAGGTGGATAAGGTGTGGCAGGGAAAAGCAGGAGTTCAGACTGGGACACATAGAGTTTAAGATTTCCAGTGGCATTTGAGTAGAGAATAGTGAGTATGTTGTTACATAGTAAGTCTGGATTTGGTGATGAAGACCTGAACTAATGATATAAACTTAAATGTTGTCAGCACATAGGTGGAATTTAATGCCAGGAGTTATAATCACCAAGGAAAAGAGTAAATAGATATGGAAGATAAAGGTCTAATTCCACTGAAATGTTTGTATATCAAAATTGCCACCTCATTAATTTCTTGGTAAGAAGTTATAAGAAATGCAGATAAATATGAATGCAAAGATACTCTCTGATTATACTGGGAAATAATATTGGATAAACAATGTCGCCATTCCATATAGAAAGCATTGAATGTAAGTAATGTCATTAGAGTTCAAACTTGAAATTCCATGATTCAAAAAGTGTAATATTAAAGAGGGTAACTGAAAAGATATCAAAAGCTAGGTAAGATCATTTTAGAAGGAATTTCAAATAGATTGCCTATGTTGGAACAAAATGTTAACTTAAATTTATAAGAATATTGTAGAAAGTGAGAGTTCCTCAAGAACTGTTGTTAAAATCATCTAAAATAAATTTAATCTTTGTAGTATAGTAAAATAAATGTTCTAATAATATACAATGCTAGCATTTAATATTATTTGGAAGAATTATTTATCATTTTCATGTATAATTCACAATAAAAAACAATAGACGTTCTAACAGAAAGATGCTAATGAAATAGAATGTAACTATTAAATGAATGAATATAAATCTCCATATTGTGTCATATAGATTTTAGTTTTAAAGAAAAATCATTTAAAGTAACATTAAATAGCTTTTTTGTCTGTGAATGAGTAGGCTAGGGAACAGCTGTATAGAAACTTAGCATTCTGTACTTGACTGGAGTTGAGTATCTATAGTAAGTGAATCTTTAATGCTGCAGCTGACATTGTTACTGATTGAAGAACTCTACTTATTTCTCCAAGTATCTATTTCCTAGAAATTTGTCTCAGTGCTTTTTGTGCTATTTATGTAATATCTAAGAATTTTTCTACCAGTGTACAATAGGACAAGAGATTTTGTCATGATCAAAATGAATCTAGAATGTGAAAAGGATTTGAGGTCTAAAATATTCTGGTGCTTATGAACTTCCTGGTTAATTAGGGGAAGAGTTTTATGTTTTAGGAATACGTCTGACCTGCTGAAGAATTTAAATCTACCTTATAACTCCAAATTATTAGCTAAATCTATAGCATCTCACCCTATTTCACAAACTATTATTGTAGAAATAACTGGAATTTATTTCTCTGAAAAACATGGGTATCTCTCCTCATAAGACTGCTGTCTTATCCTACTAGCAATTATAAAGAAATATTTGCTATAAGTCACAAGAATTATCATTGTGATATATGTTGTGGGAAACCAGGTGCAGAATAAACATCAGCCACGGGTGTCAAGTAATATAAAATAGAAGTACAATTAGCTATTACAAGAAAGCTTTTAGGGAAACTTTCCAAATAGAAACCCACTGCCTTGAATAACTTAATTAACTTCCTGTGGGATCAAATCCATCACTGTTAAGTACCTGTCACATATAAGCATTGCCCATAGTAAGGCTCAATAAACAGTTTTGTATTAATGTGGAAATTATTTATGCCTTTATATTACAATATCTAGGGAAATAAAACATATTTGCTATGTTAAGAAAGAACTTTTATAATTGAACAACCAACTACTGTGATAGTAAAAGAAAACTAGGATTGAAAATGAACAATGTGGGAGAGGTATTGAATGGCTTATTATGGGTTTGAAACATAAAGACATTTCTCTGGGATACTATTGTTATCTCCATAAATCAGTACAAGGTGGAAACTTCCGTCACATTCATTAAATGCCTACCTAGTCATCTTACGAATCCTTGAAGGTCAGCCTGAGTAACCATACGACACAGCTTTTTTAGTGTTATTCTTAAACACATTCATTTATACCATTTATTCATTCAACAAGAACTGAATTTCTATGATATCCTCAAATTACATATCCAGATAGATGTTATCATCTTGTCCTTCAGGATGAGGTGTGTCAATTTAGTTCTCCAAAACTAAAAAGACTGAAAGTATCAAAATATATATAATATGTAATACAAGCCTTGGCTGTTAGACTTCAAGGTCTATGCCTTTAAACATTGTGTTTGTAATGGGGATAAAAAATGAAAAATAGTAGTTCTGTATTTTAAGAGTGCACTCAGGCCTATTCATTTATTACACTACTGAGATGCTGCATAGCTGCAATGTACTTTAAGAATGGTAGAAACCAAATTTAGGAATTTGAGACAGAGTCACTGTGGCACTAATTCACCATAATTTAGAACTCAGTCTTCTATGCTGTATTTTTTTTTTCTTTCTTTTTTTTTTTTTTGAGACAGAGTCTTGCTTTGTTGCCCAGGCTAGAGTGAGTGCAGTGGTGTCAGCCTAACTCACAGCAACCTCAAACTCCTGGGCTCAAGCAATCCTCCTGCCTCAGCCTTCTGAGTAGCTGGGACTACAGACAAGCGCCACCATGCCCAGCTAATTTTTTATGTATATATTAGTTTGCCAATTAATTTCTTTCTATTTATAGTAGAGATGGGGTCTCGCTCTTGCTCAGGCTGTTTTCGAACTCCTGACCTTGAGCGATCTACCCACCTCAGCCTCCCAGAGTGCTAGGATTACAGGCGTGAGCCACCACGCCTGGCCTTCTATGCTGTATTTAATATAGTATGGGTATTATAACATATGTAAGGTATATATAAGGTATAAATATATAAGGTAAGGTATATATAAGGTATAATATATATATATATGTAAGGTATAATATATATAAGGTATCAAGAGCATAAAGGCAAGGAGGGATGAAAATAAAAGTGTACTATTAAAAATAATTAAAAAATTAAAAAACAGTGTGATTTGATACAGGATGGACAATGTTGGCAAACTTGCACTAATAAAAGATATAATTGACATTTATACTGTTATATGCAAGAAGCTAGGCATTTTATGCAGAAGTCTCAGTCTCCCTGAACAAGGGTATATGTTTATAGGTGGCATATGTCAAGCATCCCATTTTTTGTAGTTTGTGTGTTTTTATTGTGCTATCCCAATTATACTTTACATATAATAAAAATTTAACAATACATACAACTCATATTTTAGCACCTAAAATATTCCAGTTTTATATCTATTTCAATTAATATTCAGAATGCATCTAGGCATCTACATCTCCATTTTAATAAAAAGACCAAAAAGAGTTAAGTTTACTTAAATCACTCAAGGCCACATTGGTGCTAAGTAGTGGTCATAATCAAAGTTTTATTTATGTGGCTCAATAGCCAATACCTTATTTTATTTGAGTTATTGAATTTTGCTTCTCATAATCTGATATGAATCTCTAAGAAAAAGCATAAGCTGCACCAGAATGGAGTTTATTAGGGCTTTACAACATTATTCCTCATTGGATATCAAGATATTTTCTGGTAAGGTTTTTTAAGAAAAAATTTTCTTGCATAAAAATAAGTTCTGTGAGTAGCTTAGATTAGATGACAACAAAATCCTTTGGCATTTACTATTTTGGTTGTATTAGAATATCTGCATGTGAAAATGCAGCACTAATCCTAGGCAATGTGAAAAATTAATGCATTTCCCAGATGAAAACTTTTTTTTGGAAATCATCTTTATTAGATTATATATAACAGATAAAGTTTGGATGTTTGTGAAACCTATATTTCACCCTCTGCTTTTGTGTTTTATGGTAAAGACAACTCTATTACCATAATACATATAACTCAGAGGAAATGTACAGCTGACAAACTTCTATAAATGAAACCAACTGGAAAATAGAAAAATGAAATTAAATTATTCTATTTCATTGATATAACCTTTCTACATAATCTTTATTTAATCTGATCTCCTAGCTAAGGCAATATTTTCCAAGAACGTTTAGTCTTTGGAGATTTCCTCACATAATATTACATCCTGGAAGACAGGGATGAAATTAAGGCAAGAATCAGCAATGCAATGTTATACAAGTTTCTAATAATAATTATTATTTTTTGCTTGGAGAATACTCTGCTGAGTATTCAGGCCATCAGCTGTTTATTACTTGGAATCAACCAGAACTCAAAGAGTATGAGGTTCTGAAAAGAACATTATTATTCATTAAATGCAAGTGTGTCAAATAACTTTTCCAAGATTTTTAAATTGTCTGAAACTAAGTTTCCTCAAGAGTAAAATGAAGACACTAACACCTATGTTATAGTATAGGACCCCATAGTAAGCTTTCAATAAATGTTAGCATAGCAGTATAACACTGGAAATTAGTCACACCATAGTCCAAACTTAGTTTTTAAGTAATTGAATAATAGAGACAGGTGTAAAATGGTGAGGAACATACTAGTTTTGTTCCTAATGAGGCCGAGTTAGAGATTCCACTTCAAGTTTAAATAACTTAAACTTGAAACCACTTCTACCTTTAGGTTTGGATGTTTCCACCTACATGTGAGGAGAGTGAGTTCTTACACAGGTAATATGTATCTACCAAAGTAAACCAGAGATAAGAGGGTAAAGTAAATATTCTTGTGACCTGTAACACTACCTCGATTCTTATGACAAGGTGAGAGTAGCATATGTCCAATTTTTTCAGTGTTAATAAAAAAACCCTTCTTCTTATAGGGAGGATCCAGTGGTATGCAGAAAAAAAATGAGCTTCAATGAAGGAGGCAAGTGCCTAAAAAAAAAGAAAAGAGGTAGCATGGTGCCACAGTTGAGTTCTTTGAAGCCACATTGTCTGAGTTCAACCAAAGCTTTGCCACATATTGTTGTGTGACATTCAGTGAGTCTCAAATTCAATTCACAAAAGGATCAAAGTAGTTCATATTTGTATAACACTCAGAACAGGGCATAGTAGGAAAAATGATTTCACCTACAGCTAACTTCCTTTATTTCCTATCTCAGTGAGGTAGAGTTTGCATTTGGTTTTAGAATGCAAATATGAATAATGCAGAAAAATTTCCTTCACTGGGGATGAAGGTAAATATTGGTTACCTTCACAAATCGGTAAGTAAAAGAAAAATAAAAGAGGAAAGCTAGTTAGTAAAGTCCAAAACTTTTAATATTCACATTTAAACCTTGGAATTCTGAGAGCTATGCTATAAAATGTGTAATTTTACCTTGACGTTAATCCATGTAAAAAAAGAAAAGACAAACAAACAAACAAAAAACTAGGGGCCTGTTGAACTTGAGTTTCAATTGATTATATAAAGAAAACAGAGACATATTTGCAACCATCTGATGACACAGTAATGCACATCAGTTGTATGAAAACCTGGTAGGTCACTTGGAGAAAATGTATTCTAAGAGTGAATCAGGGAAGCAAATAAAAATGAATAAATAAATATTAATAGCTTCATACATGGGAAAATCATCGGTGTGATTTTTGAAAGCAGTGATCATCTTTAACTTTTATTTATGTACGGCTCAAACTCAGTAGACTTACGTTTGTGACCCAGGGAATGAGAGGACTATCAGTTACTTGTGTTTCAATAAAACCTTTTTAGGTGATCTGAGTGCAGAGAGTTCTGCTCTGGTGATACTCTAAAATAGTATAACTCAAAAAAGAGTATTGCCTCCTGCCCTGGTTTCCTTAGAATATAAAGCAGCTTTGGTCTGTCAAGGGCTCCCATTCGACTTTGATAATACCCATCATAACTGAAACCAGGGCTCACAGGGTGCAGCCATAGTCAGTGAAAGAGTCAGTCATACTGAGCAGACTCAGTGGGGAAATATCTTCTTACACAGATTAATCTGCAACTAATACAAACCATTAAGGTATATCAATCATGGATCTGACCCAACATGCTAATTTTTCTTTTATGCATAACCGATGCGCTAAGTTGCCAAGCAAAGCGCACAATGTGTACATTTTTTGCCATCGTTGTTGTTGACAAGATTGAACATGTCAAAGAAACAAGTTAGGGAGATCTCAAACCAAAATAAGTACCCATGTCAAAAAATCAGTGAAAAAAGATGAGTTAATCATCTGTCAGGCAAACAAAGTTAAACCACATGCAGATCAATAAACCCTGGCAATATGAATCACAATAAACTTCCAGATGTGGGTGAAAATGTTCTCTAGGGATTCATACGTTTGCCCCTAAAAGAAGCCTCTGGACAGCCTCTGTTTTCAGGATACGAGGTGAAGAAATCCAGTTGAAACACATATAATACCAAATATTCTCACAGAAAAGCCTACATTTAACTGTATTCTATCTGACTGTCTCCTTTGGTATCATTTATCTAACAATTGCACATTTCTCCTTTCCTATGAATGATATATGTTTTAATGGTTATTTTTCAGACCAATGTGTTTGTCACTTCTTTTCAGGCATTCACACATGTTCATAAAAAGAACATTTTGGAAATGTTTTGGAATTGAAAAATAATAAAGTTAGAAATATTTGATATATTGTGAAGAATAACAAATACAAAATTACTAAATTTTCAATTTTGCTTTTCTAGTTTCTAAAGCATTTTGTGGTTTGTTGTGTTTCAGCAGCTTAGAGGCATTTCTCTAAGATTTTCAAAAATAAATCAAAGGCAAGATGATCTGTATTCATTACTTATACATAACAGATGACATTTTCTTGATATGAAAAACTTTCATGGCCTAGAAATAATTTATAAACCTTAGATTCAAGTAAACTTCAGCATGCCACATCCTGTCAGGTTTCTTTACTTCATAATATTTTCTTATACTTTGAAAATATTTCACTATAAAAATTGCTAATAAATTAAGTATATAATGTCTAAGTGTGTGTGTATAGATGGAGATTCTTCAAAACGGACTATAATTAGTGATCATTGACATGTCCTTTGTGTCTCTCCTGGGTTTACAATAATATACATTGTGTTTTTCTCTGGGAAATAAAATATGAGGTATTTCAACATACAAAACATTAAGAACTTGTTTAATTTATAATACTTAATGACTTAAAATATAATTTTAATTTTAGTTGTTTGGTATAGTGTTAAAAAAGTTAAGGTAGTGCCAAGTTGAGAGTGTCACATGAATCCACTCATAAATATTTTATAAAAACTCTAAAGAAGTTGAATTAGAACAATTTAAAATTTTTGGTACCCATACTTTACCTAGGTCCAAGAGAAGCATGAGATTTCGTCAGAAACTAATTCTTATTCTCCTTGTTTAAGGGTTTGGGGAAAACTTCCAGATCATTCAAAAGTTTCACTCCTCAGGCATTACCTTTCCTGCTGATGTTTGTTTCTGCTTGCCTAAGCAATGTGAGTCTGAATAATGGTGCCCTCCTATTACTTTTCCCTTTTATCTTTCTCTAAAATCTGACTCTTTTCCTATATTTTTGAATTTATGTCTTTTGGCTACATTGATTTCCTTCTAGTATCTGAATCTAACTTTTGGGTTCTTGATTCTTTTATTTAATATGTTATTTTTGAACAACCATAATAGATGTGCAGTCAGAAAAAAAAAGAATAATGATAATGTATAAGATAAAATGTCTTTTCCTCTTTCTTTCTTTCTTTCTTTCTTTCTTTCTTTCTTTCTTTCTTTCTTTCTTTCTTTTTGCTTTTAAGAATTGTGTTTGCAAATGGTGAACTAGCACCTCTTGTATTATCCTGGATGGTGTCAGACCCCATTCTAATAAGTGAAGTATCACAAGAATGAAAAAAACAAGCACCACATGTACGCACCATCAAATTGGTATTAACTGATCAACAACTATGTGCACATATGAAAAGAACATTCATCAGGTGTTGGGCAGGTGGGAGGGAGGAGAAGGGGATGGGTATATTCACACCTAATGGGCGTGGTGTGCACTGTCCGGGGGATGAGCAGGCGTGTAGCTCTGACTCTGGTGGTGCAAAGGCAATTTATGTAACATAAATGTTTGTATACCCGTAATATTCTGAAATAAAAAATATATATATATATATATATTTAAAAAATCATGTTGCTTCAATTAATGATAATTTGTGGTACACAATTTGGAGCCTGTAGATTCATATTAACTTGTCAAAAGGCTTTAACGTTCCCCTCAGCTTGGCTTAATTTTAGAAAGGTATCTTCCTGACTTCCCTTTTCTTAGAAAACTTGTAATTGCAATTTTTTTCTCTTACTCTTAAAATGTATATAATTCTTCTACCAGCCTCTTGCCAGTTTTATAACCTGGGAATGTCTTTTTCAAGGACCTGGGAGACATCCCTTTGAAATATAATTGTCTAAGGAGATAGACTGCTTTTTCACGTTTTCTGTGGGAAGGTAGGAATCTAACTTGGTAGGAATCTAATTGGCTAAGTGCCAATTAGCAAACATAGATGGCCTAATCAAATTTATCAACCTCTCCTCTAATGTCCTCTAGTACTTTTCCACTAGCTCACTCCAGTGCTTAAAAGATCTGCTGCCTTTTGTTTCACAGAAGTTGAGTTCACTCTCGCTCTCTTACCACCTTGCCTTATTTACTATGGTGCATTTTTTCTTTGACAGTTTTTGGCTGCAACTCAGATAGGAGTGGATTCATCATTGGCCCCTCGAGCCTCTTACCCAGAACCCCACATGTATATCTTTACAAACTTTGTCTTCCCAACCGACTGATCAGGGGAACTGACCTCTGACCCCTGAAGCACGGTACAGAATCAACTTTAATTCTAACACACTGCTGCTATTTGTAATGAGATCTTATTTGATTGGACTTCGGTTATTTACAATTAGAGTTCTTTTGGTGTGTGTGGGCCACATGTGTGGAATCCTCCTGTATTGGATCCAATGGGCTTAGATATATGTAAGTGCTTATGTAAAGTAAATATTCCTAAAAATCTCAAACAGTTTTTTAAAAAGCTGAACTTTGAATACACATGAAATGAAAAAAATCTTATAAAACTTGACACAAATGTTTTAAAAATTCAAGTTCACATAAATTAGGTAAATCTTTGGCAAGTAAGACTCCTCTAACATTCTTGGCCTGGTCAAAACAGCTACGCTTTCTGAATTCTCACCATTAAGTGTAATATAAGCATAAATTTTTATTTTGAGTTTTCTAGTGAAATTAGCTAATATTATATCTACTAGATGTTTAAGTTTATATAAAAAAGGTTTTAATCAAATTTTGTCATTGTTTTGACAAATTATATTTCAAGCATAATTATGTTTTATTTGCTTAAAAATAGTTTCCAAAATATTTTTGGTAACTTACAACATGACACTTATGCTCAATTAAGTAGTAGATATCCATTAAATATCTAGATAATTTCTAAATAAGATGAACTACTGAAGCAGTAAGTAGTAAGGAAATGGTTACGTTTATATACTTTTGACTGATTTTTGTATACACCGAAAGGCTAAATATACTGGGCTGTTGATAAACATGTTCTTTTTGCCACATCTGAGCAGGACAGATCCCCAGATAGTCTTGGGTGACTCAGGTCTTCCTTCTTCCACTCATAGTTCTCAGAATAACTGTGGAATGTGGTAATAATGTAATACTCTGAGATAAGAAGGAACTATTCAGAGCAGTCCAGGTTTTGTCCTCATCTCTCTCACAGGGATGTCTAATAATGTTACAGTCCACAACCCTGGGGCCATGGTCCGGTACTGGTCCATGACCTGTTAGGCTCTGGGCCACGCCTCTGCCATACCCAACACCACACCTACCCTCCCCCGTCCATGGAAGTTGTCTCCATGAAATTTAGGAACCAGGCCACACTGCAAGAGGTAAGAGGCAGGGGAGCAAGGGAAGCTTCATCTGTATTTACAGGTGCTCCCCATCACTCGCATCACTGCCTGAGCTCTGCCACCTGTGGAAAAATTGTCTTCCATAAAACCAGTCACTGGTGCTGAAAAGATTAGGGAACCACTGCAATCCTTTAGTGAACCAGGTTTCTCCATCTCTCAGGGTATAAAAACTCAGAGTAGAATGCTTCTGGGATCCTTCCACTGAAGTGTGAAATGGAACATAAGTATGTGAGATTCTGTGTGCACTGGGAAGATTTCCAGAACCTTGAGGACTGGCTGGGCATGCATCTTAGGTTTCTGTTAATTCTTTCAGTCTATTTGTGTATAATAAATCTGATTTGCATAACCTGCTGTAGGGGTTTTCTGTCTCATTGGACTCATACTCTGGTGGCTGTGTTTGTGCAAACCTCTGGCAGCTGGATTTGCGCAAGACCTCCTGCCAGATCAAGGAAACTTAGCAAAAACTGGAGAAGTTTTAAGAGTTTTCTCCTGGGATTAGTAAACAGTGCACAATGTTACCCTCCCAATGATTATTACCAGTGTACTGTATTTCTGCTTAACAATACTGAGAAATTATAATGTGAGAAATCGTATATGTATGAAAATTATAAGATGGTATATTCATAAACTTAGTTTGCCATAGAATGCTGATATAAAACAGTTCTCAATTGTCTACTTCTTAACACATGTACTCACCAGCAAATTGGTTTCACTGATCAACACCTAAGTGCACATATAGAAATAATATTTATCTGGCATTGGGCAGATGGGAGAGGGGAGGAGGGGATGGATATATACATGCATAGTGAGTGCGATGTGCACCGTCTGGGGGATGGACATGCTTGAAGCTCTGACTTGAGGAGGGGGGCAGGGGCAATATACATATCCTTAACATTTATACCCCAATAATATGCTGAAATAAAAAAAATCCTAATAATCAACATGAGAGAAACAATAATGAAATAATAGTGACCTTTGATTGAGCACATACTTAATTCAGTATCAGGTGTTCTGCAGACGTTATCTCATTTGAGACTCACAATAACCATTTGAAGAAGGTCAGGTTAACTCCATTATTCCCGTTTTATAAATGAGAAAAAAGAAAAGGTGAAAGAATTTCCCACTAGGATCAGTGATAATCCTCAACAAAAATAAACATTTGCATAATGGTTTCCAAAGACTCTCAGAAAGGACTGAGAGAAACATGGCAAGTAATGATCTAAAGGCCGGGGTCAGCAGCCTCCATGGCTGAGGGAGCATGTCACAGGTGGTCAGAGGGAGTAGCACAAAGGTGGTGGATGTGGATGACTCAATACTAGGCTGCCTATTTAGAGTAATTGAAGATTTCTTAAAAAAAAATTGTCTCCTTCTTGGTTTTCTCTATAAAATATGCTATGACTAGTTAAAATTATAATCAATATATATAAATGAAACTACTATGAATAAGAAATACAAAAGGAAACAACCTGGTATGCAAAGTACATAAGGAGTGTAGGATTTGGTTTTGTATAGGATATGTTTTTGTTATTAAAAAAATAATTTAGTTCTAAAGCAAAATGAGTAGTTCCAGAATGCAAAGAAAGAAAATGTGCACAGAAAGCCTGCATAGGTATGGATTGTCATAGAAGTTTTTGCAGGAATGAAATTTTATTTCATACCTTCAAATCTAGTTTAGACTGGTCGGGTTTATTTATTATCATTTTTTGTGACTATTAGTATCAATAGTATATGTAATAAGCAAATCTAGAGTTTGGTTTCTCTCTGTTAAAATGATAACATATTCTTGGATTATTGGTGTTCTCTTAATACAAGATTATCAAAGTTTTTTCTTTTACCTCTGAGTAAGCTTCCTAGAAGGCACAGATTGCATGTCATATCAGAGTAATTTCCTATATTTTAGGCTGACTTTATCAGATATTTTATTATTTAATGAACCCAGTCTTATCACTTTTAAAAAGCTAAAGTTTGTTGTTTGTTTATTTTTTCGATAACATTGCCTCCATCATTTGTTTTAGAAATGTTTGTTGTCACTTTGGTTAAATAAGTAGCCAAGCATTATTTCCTAGTGACCCATAATACTTTTAGTCCAAAACTTTTGACATTTTTGATAACTTCTGATATTTTATACTCAAAATCTAACCCTAAATGAACTGCTTTTGGAATTTCCCAGAAGGCCTCTAGAAAATCAGATTTTTTTTTTTTTACTTTATGTAAAAGAGAAGTGTTAATAATAATTAGGCTTATTTGATATGTTGAGTCACTTTAAAAACACTGTGTAGTAATAAGAGATACTTAACCATCCTTAGGCTATATTTGCATGGATAAAATATTATTAATATAAATATTTAAGAAGTTTTAAAAGTTCCTAGAAATTTGTCAACGCTCTTTCTGTCCATGATATGTACTGGTGCTGTTTCGCTGATATTAGACACAGATGATTTAATGTTATTAATCATAATTTTTAAGTTGTTCAATGGGAGAACATGAACACCTATATCTTCCTGTCTCTGTGGGAGTGTGGGAGCCTAACCTTGATAAGTGTAGATTAGTACACACAGATGACATAATCACCTTGACTAACCTATTCTGTCATGTCCTCCACTATTTTTCCACCAGCTTACCCCTGCGCTTAAAAACCCTTCCAAACTTTTATTTTGGTAGAGTTCAGTTCTATCTCTTTCCATTAATTCAACAGTCTTGAATAAAGTATTACTTGACTGTTTAACTTTGTCAGTACAAATTTTCTTTAACATAACCTTGAGATGAGTACAGTACAGTTAATACACATCATATTTCCTGATACCCTGTCAGATATATTACAGACATTATCTAATTTGATACACAACAATCTTTAAGAGATGTTTTGCTCTATTCACTTAATAGCTGAGTAAACTAAGGTTTAAATAAATTAAGTAAATTAATGAACTAAGTCATTCAGCTAAGCGTCAGGGGCCCTCTCTTATCCAAACTCTTCCGAGGTGCTGCACCTAGTTTTGTATTTATGATCCTGTGTTCTTTTTCTTAAAAGAAGAAGCTTCAAGGTTTCTAGGGGCATTAGTTAACTTGAATCTGCCACAGCAGATGAATGTTTCATTTCATGTAGTCTTCTCTCAGTATCTGTGAAGGATTAGTCCCATAACCTCCTATGGATACCAAAATCCATGGATGCTAAAGTTCCTGATATTAAATAGCATAGTATTTGTATATAACCTATGCACATCCTCCCATATACTGTATTGTTTCCATATACTGTATGTTAAATCATCTCTAGATTACTTATTATACCCAATACCATGTAAATGCTACATAAATAGTTGTTATCTTGTATTGTTTATGTAAGAATGACAAGAAAAAAGTCTGTGTATGTTCAATACAGGCACCATATTTTTTCAAATATTTTTGATCTGCAGTTGGTTGAGTCCATGGATGCAGAACCCATGGATACTAAGAGCCGACTGTATTTAAATCTGCAAATATCTGAATTTAATGCCTATGTGCCTCTTTCATTATAATTAATTACCAGATTTGTTTGGAAGACCAGTGTTCAGTAGAGTCAGTGCAGAGACAGCCCTGCAGAACTATGGGCAGCAGAAGAATGTGGAGTCCTGGAAGTTTTACTGCTATTACAATCACTCCAGCCCTGCTTCTATCTCTCCATTCATCTATGTTATTTGAATAAATTTGTCTGTAAGAAATGATTCTGTGGGCAAAATGGTTTGAAAATAACAGCAAAATGCAATGCTGCTAGTTCCCCTTTACATTGAATGCATGTTGATGTAGGGTAACAAATGTGGAAAGTTAATTATATAAAATGTATTTTATATATAATTTTGATCTGACAAGGCCTTAGAAATTATCTAACATAAACTCTTTGTTAAAAAATATGGGAGAAATGAGTCCCAGAAGAGAAAATAATTTAAGGTCAAAGACTGGTTCAGAATAGAATTGTAATTGTTAAAATTTCATAATACACTATGTCACTAGCTTATTTGAGGGATACTTTAAACACCCGCCTAATGAAACTTGTCATTATATTGACTGTAGTTATGTTTTAGGAGTTATTGTACAATACATACCATTTTATCCCTTATATAAGTAAGCAGAGAAGATATTTAATTTAGTCTCAGAATCAAAACAATTGGTATTGAACAGCTTTTGGTTTTGTTTTGCTTTTCCTTATAATGTAAAATGGGTAATTGAATAGCCTTCTTTGGTCAGCCATTAAAACTATCACTGACAAACTTGAGGTCCATCCATATAATGGATATAGAATTTTACAGTTTGGATCTTCTCTACCAAGTATATTCCTGCTTGTTGTTATTTAGTATTATTTTTCAACTGCTTTAATTTCTTCATTCTATTATGTACTGGCAGATAGAACTGCCTTTTCATAAACTGTCACAATTTATTAGGATTAATTCTAGACAGTAAGACAGCCACCACGTTCCATGTAGATTTTTATGTAATTAGATCCCTATTTCACTTGTACACAGGTATTTCCCTGGATTCTAATAGAATGTTTTATACATTATACACATCCAATAAATAGTGATTGAATGGATAAGGGGAAGGAATATGAACTGCACATGAATGCCAAAGTTCTAACAGCTATGACAAAAACCAGAATCGAGTCTCTTTCTCAGATTAATCAAGAGGAAAAATAATTTATTCTGTTTTATAGTATTTTGGACTCTCTATGGTACACTTTGTAGAAACTATCGTATTTCATATTCGTATGTGTTCAGGGTATAAGCTGTATTTTAATGCTGAGGAAACTGAGGTTCAGAGAGGCTAATATCAAGTTTATATTGCTAACAAATTACAGAGTCAGAATTTGGACTTTTAAATCTATTTTTTAGAAAGAATAAGCTCTAGTGTTCTTTTTTCTTTTTAAAATCACTTTTTACTACCATACAAGGTATTATGTTTCACAATAAAGATTTGGAGAAAGTACTACAATGATCTAAATCACAGAGATATAGCTTATGTTTATTGAATTATGATGTGGTATTTATGTTACATATTAAAATTTGAATGGAATTTGAACTGTGAGAAATGAGAAAGACAGATATAAATTGGGCATATCTGCATTCTCTTAGAAGAGGTTCTTGGTCAAGAAATGTGTTCATAATTAGGTAAACCTGTTTAAGGATTCTGTTTAGACCACTTTCAAGCTAAATGTTGAATTGGGTTATATGGATTTTCTTGACAATTATAGAGATTAACTGACAGTCTATAATATATAGAATAGTAATTCAGAAAAAAGGATCTGAGTATGAATGCTGCATTTGAAACACAGACACATGATTTATTAACACGAACAAGCTATTTATTTTCCATGCAATTTACTTTAGTTTCTTTTCTGAAAAATTAGGTACTATTAGCTCCTGTTATCACATAATTTCTCTGTTAAACTATGTAATATATGAAAATTGCAATGGATGATGCTTTACAACTGTTAGCTTACATTTTTCTGTTTATTACTTTGATAATGTTTTTCTAATATTTCATAAACAATTATTTTCTATTTATAAAGACATTTTCTTATGAAGATCCTCTCTTTAGAAACCATAAGTGAAACCAATTTGATTGGATCTGCCTTCCCTGCTTACTTTTGGTCACTAGCATTTCCCCCCCTCCTCTCTTTTTTTCCAAGAAGCTGAAGGGCAAGATGATTGTAGGTCAGGCTATGGAAACTTAACTTTCACTGGCTACTTTATAGATGATGTTAGGTAGGGATAAGGAGGAGGAACAGATGTCTTGTCCAGGGGTTCTCCAAGGACTGAACAGATGTTTGGTCTACAATAGGGGGCTTCCAAGGACTGACCAACCAGAAAGAGACAGAAAAACCCTAAAGTAGAGATATGATCAAGGCCACAAAAGGGGGTCTTTAGAACATGCATGGTAGCAATGTAACCATGTTCTCAAGTGACCTACCCTAATTAACATAGTAAAAAATCACACTCACCTATGTCATAACAGTTTATAAATTTCATGGCACCCCTGGAAGTTGCCTTACAAGGTTAAAAATAGGGAGGAGTCACCATTCTGAAAACTGTCTATCCCTTTCCCAAAAAGTTCATAAATATTCCACCCCAGCTTAACATATTATTAGGGATTAACATAAAGGACAGACCCTAACCCTCAGGTGACGCTATTCCTTATTGGAGCAGTGCACAGTCTACCAATTTTGTGAATGTATTATAGTTTCTATACTCTCCCTTTAAACTCAGGGTCGTCTCCTCTCATGGAGCTAGACCTGTTCCTTCTCTGGAAAGTACTTTCATTTTGCAATAAATGATACTTGTATGAACATCTTTCTCTCACTTAATACTTGTTATTTTTGTTTATTTTTTATGTTTTTTTTTAATTTAAGCATATTATGGGTATACAAATGTTTAGGTTATATGTGTTGCCTCCCCCCTCAGAAGTCAGAGCTTTAAGCATGCCCATCACCCAGATGGACATCGCACTCATTATGTAAGTAAATACCCATCTCCTCATCCCCCCTCCCTTCTTCCCGATGCCAGATAAATGTTATTCCTATATGTCCACTTAGGTGTTGATCAATTAAGACCATTTTGCTGGTGAGTACATGTGGTGCTTTTTTTCCCCATTCTTGGGATACTTCACTTAGTAGAATGGGTTCCAGCTCTATCCAGGAAAATACAAGAGGTGCTATATCACCATTGTTTCTTATAGCTGAACAGTACTCCATGGTATACATATACAACATTTTATTAATCCACTCATGTATTGATGGGCACTTGGGTTATTTCTATATCTTTGCAATTATGAATTGTGCTGCTATAAACATTCGAGTGTAGGTGTCTTTTTTATAGAGTGTCTTTTGTTCTTTTGGATAGATGTCCAGTAATTGGATTGCTGGATCAAATGGAAGATCCACTTGTATCACTTTAAGGTATCTCCATAGCGCTTTCCACAGAGGTTGAACTATGCAGTCCCACCAGCAATGTAGGAGTGTTCCTATCGCCCCACATCCATGCCAACATTTATTGTTTCGGGACTTGTTAATAAAGGCCATTCTCACTGGAGATAAGTGATATCTCATTGCAGTTTTGATTTGCATTTCCCTGGTGCTTAGAGATGTTGAGCATTTTTTCATATGTTTGTTGGCCATTATTCTGTCTTATTTTGAAAAATTTCTGTTCATATCCTTTGCCTATTTTTGCATAGGGTTGTTTGATTTTTTTTCTTGCTGATTTTCCTGAGTTCTAAATAGATTATAGTTATCAGTCCTTTATTGGATGTGTAGCTTGTGAAAATTTTCTCCCATTATGTAGGTTGTCTGTTTGCTCTCTTGACAGTTTCTTTGGCTGTGCAGCAGCTTTTTAATTTGCTCAGCTCCCATTTATTTATTTTTGTTGTTGCTATGATTGCCTTTGGGGTCTTCTTCATACATTCTTTGCCTAGGCCAATGTCTAGAAGAGTTATTTCCAATGTTTTCCTCTAGAATTCTAATAGTTTCATGCCTAAGGTTCAAGTCTATTATCCAGAGCAAGTTGATTTTTGTGAGAGGTGCAAGGTGTGGATCCTGTTTCAGTCTTCTACATATGGCTATCCAGTTTTTCAAGCACCAATAATAAATAAGGATTCTCTTCCCCAGTGCATGTTTTCATCTGCTTTGTCAAAGATTAGATGGTTATATGAAGAAAGTTTTATATCTGGATTCTCTGTTCTGTTCTACTGGTCAATGTCCCTGTTCTTGTGCCTGTTCCAAGCTATTTTAATTACTATAGCCTTGTAGTATAGCTTGAAGTCTGGTAAATTGATACCTCTCATTTTGTTTTTATTGCCTAGAATGGCTTTTGCTATACGGGTCTTCTCTGGTTCCATACAAAGTGTAAAATTATTTTTTCTATATCTGTGAAAAATGATTATGATATTTTAACAGGGATTGCATTGACTTGGTAGATCACTTTGGGTAGTATAGACATTTTAACAATGTTGATTCTGTTGACCCAAGAGCATGGGTATGGTTTTCCATTTGTTTACATCCTCTGCTATTTCCTTCCTCCATAATTGTGATTTTTACATTGCACTGGCCTGGCTTGTGATTCTTCCAAACTCACAGCCACAAAACAGGGATAAAAACTAAGTCAAACCTAACATTTGACATCTGATCTCCACACCTAACAATAACATTTATAAGTCATCGTGGTAATGGGCCTTTCATTGTTTTTGTTTTTTTTTTTTTAAGAATTGGGCCAGGCTCTAACCAGTTCAAACCAGTCTAGATTAGGGTCACTTCTACCAGGCTCATCGAAGTGCCCAAAAGGTGGCCTTTTGAAATGGGAGAGGCCACAAGTCCACCGTCATATCATGCTAATGCTGCAATTATCTGTACTTAGGTCCTATGAAATACCATGAACCCAGACTATGCTTGCAGAAAACAAACCTGTAACTTCATTTTTCTCTACTGCCAGTCACCTTTCCTCATACTTTAGACCCCTCTCTTCCCTAACCTATAAATATCCCTAAGTCTTAGCTTCACTGAAGCAGATTTAAGAACTGTTCTTTCACCTCATTACCTGGTAGGCTTGCAATTTAATCTTTTCTCTTCTGCAAACCTGTGTCACCATAATTGCTTTATTGCTTGAAGACATAGTAGAGCTGGACCTGGCCAACATAAGCAGTTTCCTCATATTTCCATAAATGTTGTAATTTGTGGTGTCTGAGCAATATGAAATTTATTTTTTTGTTCATTTCAGTTTTGAGTCTTCCATTCAAGTAGTCATAAGTGGTAGGTACTATTCAAATCTGTCTAACATGTTATCCATTATCAATGAAATGAAGCACTGTTTCAAGTAGGCTTTATCTTTATTTAATCTCCTTTTTGGTCGTTGCTTCAGGATACAATGAAAGATCAAGAAGACATCATTAGAAATATTTCCAATTCCCTGGGGAATTTTTACAACTCAAAGACTTAAGTATTATCAAAGTCTTTGAGACAGATGAACTGATGTCTACTAATGATTGCACTTTTGAACTGATTATGCAATAAAATATTCAAAAGTCAAAACAAGCTTTCAGAGTCAGCATAGTGCTGATTATCTTCAAAAGAATACCAGAGTCATTCACTACCTGTAGAAGTATCCATTAAAAAATGTTAATTGTCAATTACTGAAAACTAACTCTTTATAGACACAAACACTAGCTGAAATTTAAACATATGTATATTCTTTACAGTCTTACTGTCCTCTAAATAACTCACTAATTTATTCATTCACTCAAAACAAATTTCCCAAATGCTTATACACTATGTAGAGTAATCCAGATATTCTTCCAGGTGTGATGTTATAATCACCAAAGGAAATTATTCAGACCTTCATATTAATTATAATCTAGAGAAGAAAATAAAAGAAATTAACAAATAAGGTGTTGTGTAGTAGCATGAAGTCATTGGAACAAAAAGAAAAATATACCTATTAGATTGGAAACAAAGCAAACATCTTAGACCAAGGTAACTGTTAGTTGGATGGATTAAAAGTTTTCTAATTGCTTTAACACATATAAATGCAAAATTATACCTAATTGGCATTAGTTACCTTCAACCACTTGCTCAAGTGATTGTAATGTATGTCTTATTCAAAATTAAAAGTCTTTAACCAGACATACTTTTTCTTTCTCATCTAATGATTTTATCCAACAGTCTCTGTTCCTATAAAATGTCCAAACAAAGAGAACATTTTAAATTATCTTGTCAGTAGTCATTTCTCTTGCAGCAGGATTTTTATAATCTTGACATATAATCTTAGCTACTTAGATTTTTTTTAAACAGCAAGTAAGAGTGCCAGATAGAGACTATAACCTGGGCCATAACAAATAGGTATGATACATAATGATTTTTTTGTACAACTTCAAGCAATTTGGATTGAGTAGGTTAATAGGGTGAGTGATGAATTTAGAAAATAAGAGCTTCTAGTTCATAAAGAACATTATTTGGGGCCGGGCGCGGTGGCTCACGCCTGTAATCCTAGCTCTCTGGAAGGCCGAGGTGGGCGAATCCTTTGAGCTCAGGAGTTCGAGACCAGCCTGAGCAAGAGCGAGACCCCATCTCTACTATAAATAGAAAGAAATTAATTGGCCAACTAATATACATAGAAAAAATTAGCCGGGCATGGTGGCACATGCCTGTAGTCCCAGCTACTTGGGAGGCTGCGGCAGCAGGATTGCTTGAGCCCAGGAGTTTGAGGTTGCTGTGAGCTAGACTGACGCCACGGCACTCACTCTAGCCTGGGCAACAAAGTGAGACTCTGTCTCAAAAAAAAAAAAAAAAAGAACATTATTTGGAAATTTGAAATTTTTATTATACTTTGTGAAAAGCCTTTGGATAATCTTAATAAGCAAAGGGACACCAATATATTTATATATTTTTTTAATTTAAAAATTATGAAAATTTTCAAACACATTTAAGAACAGAGGAAACAGTACAAAATTAACCACTATCTATAAACAACCAAAATGTAACAATTATAAAATCACTTAAATATTAAAATTATTTCTTTTGCTGGCATTTAATAGCAAAAACACATAAATAAATGTCCCTGGTAACCTTAATAATGACTTTCTATGGTTGTTGTTGTGTTTTTTAAATCAGGACCCACATAAGGTATTCACATTATGGTTGATTGTTGTACAACTTAAATCTCTTGAAGCTTGGAATAGTGTACCTTCATTGTTTTTATTTTCTACTATTAATTATTGCAAAAGCCAGGGCAATTGTCTTTTAGAATTTCCCATATTTTATATTTTTAATTTTCTTTATTTTCTGATGTCATTTAATTTATTTCTCTACCTTCTGTTACATGTTAATAGAAGTTTAACCGTAGAGGGTTGATGTAGTTCTGATCCAACTTCTCTAACAATAACGTGGAATTAGCTTAGTAAAAGATACAGCTGAATCTATTCTTATACAAGTTAATTGATCAATTACATAATACTAACTCATAAAAAGCAAAGTAGAAGTTTATAAAACAGTCTGTGAAACAATGAGATGTGTTCTGTTTCTGTTTTGTGTTTCCTTTCTTTTTCTTGTGCAAACTGGCTGAAAACCAGTAGGCATAGCAGTTTTTTGTAAAGCAGATTGACACAATTGTTAGCAGAAGCAATTTCAATAATCTACAATGTTTCTTTAAAAAAACTTATAATTTCATCTGTAAAAGGTGTATGTTCTATTCTTATGAGTTCTTGCTGAATTTCTCCCTTTACTATTATATAATGACGACCATTGTCTTTTTTTTACTGTTATTGACTTAAAGTAAATTTTATCTGGTATGAGAATGGCTACACCTTTCTTTTGGTTTCTATTTGTAAGCGATTTTTTTTTCCATTCCTTAAGTTTGAGTCTATAAAACTCCTTGTGGGTTAGAGGTGTTTCCTCGAGACAACAGGTACTTGAATTGTATTTTTTAAATCCATTCAGCCAGTTTATGTCTCTTGAGTGTGAAACTTAAGCCATTCACGTCAATTGATAGAATTGATTTGTGTGATGCTATTCTGTTCATACTGTTCAGTAGTCCCTTATTCTTTTGTTTTAACTTTTGTACTATTATTTTATTTGAGCTCTGAGCTTCAGCTTTTGGATGGTACTACACTGGTGGGTGACCATTGTGTTGATCCATATGTAATGTAGTTCTGAGTATTTCCTGCAGGGCAGGTCTTAACAAATTACCTCAGTGTTTGCTTGTCTACAAAAGTCTTTACTTTTCCTTTATGTGTGAAAGTTAGTTTTACAGGATACGAAATTCAAGGCAGGGCACTTGTTCTTTTAAGAAGACTAAAGATGGGTCCCTAATACCTTCTGACTTTTGAGGTCTCTGTTGAGAAGTTTGCAGTTAGCCTGATGGCTTTTCCTTTGTAAGTTTTCACCTTATGGCTCACAGGAGTTCTTCTTTCATGTTGACTTTAGCCAGTCTGATGACTACATATCTTGGTGATTGCCTCTTTGTGATGAATGTCCTAGGTTCATTGAGCCTATTGTACCTAGATGTCTAAATCTCTAGCAAGATCAATAAAGTTTTCCTCAAACATTCCCTCAGATATGTTTTCAGGCCTTGTGTGTTTTCTTCCTTGCCCTCAGGGATGGTCATGATTCTTACATTTGGCCATTTTACGTAATCCCATATTTCTCATAGGCTTTGTTCATTCCTCTTACTTCTTTGTTCTTTATTTTTGACTGACTAAATTAATTCAATAGGGTTATCCTCAAGCTCTGAGATTCTTTCTTCTTAAGGAATTTATATTGGGAGACACTTGTGTCTTGTTTGGCTTTAAATATTCACATCCTGTATTGTTTTTGAAAGGATTTATCCTATTTGGGCAAAAGCTGTAAAACAAAATCCAGTTGCCTATGAATTTAATGGGAACGATATGATATTCTGATAATATTATTAGAGTAAGGAGTAGTAAACAGGACTGAGACTGAATGAGGGTGCTTGAAGATCCTGCGAAGGTGTTAAAATAAACAACTCTCATGCAGACGTTAACTAGAGGGACTGACAACCACAGGCAAGAACAGGCCTCCACTGACTTGTTAGCTGTCTCTACTGCATTACATAAATTTTGGCTAATTACAATATCATTTATATTGTGGCTTTTAAATTTCTCTACCCCTGAAATAGCCATGATATTTCTGAGACAACCATGTGAAGTAGGAAAATGGGAGGGAATGCAATTCTAGGAATTATTAACCAAATTTTTAGTAAAAGCCAACTCCTTGGGATTGAATATTCCTCCCCTCAATTACTAAGGCTACAAAAGATCTGAGACTACCTCCTTTCAGTTCAGATGTTCTTTTAGAGCCTGCTTAATCTTTTTCCTAAGAAAAAGATTACTTTAAAGAAAAAGATGTACTTAGCTTGTAATAAAGCTTTTCCTTGCTTGTCTTATGTGTTACATCCTTAAATTCTTTTCTGTGACAAATGCCAAGAACTTTGAAAAAAATCTCCTCTCAGAGACTGGTGACAATATCAGTAAGTAATACTAGCTTACAACATTATATTATGAATAGCTATACTTTCATAAGTAAATAAAAATATACATGTCTTTGGGGACTCCTCTAAATCTTCTTAATTAGCTAGTAGAAGAGGAATCTAAAATTTATAATCATTCTCACAGGTTTTAGATATAATGTTTATGATAGAATTATAAAACTGTTCACTAAATCCTTATGGATTCCATTGTATTAAGTTTTGGGTACCACTACATAAGAAGAATACAATAGAACCAAAATGTATAAGATGAGACAATAGGAAAAGTAGGGAGTCTAGCACCTTGATACTCAAAGTGTTATCTGTTTAGCCAGCAGCAGCAGCATCTGGTCTATATTCTGGTATGGTGCTAACTTGCCCCATTCATGGTCCAAAATATGTAGAAACTAACCTAGTTGTATATTTCCAAAGTTCTGAAGTACATACAGTCTTGCTCTTGGCTGATTAACATCTTGTTTTAGAATTGCAGTAGTTCAATAACGTATATTATAAATGTGTACACAGAGCAAATTAAAATATTGATGACTTGAACCTAATTTCTGATATATGAGAATTTCCTGGGATTTTCGAAGTTATTAAAATAAATGTACCAATAAACAAATAGCAAAGGCAAAGGGACTTGATATCTTCTACAAGATTCAATAAGTCAGTTCCTCCAAAATTATAGTTGTATAATACTGGCAGTAATTAGTTTCTTTGTTAGAGCAATGGTAAAGGCAAATTTCTGGGTTCAGTTTCATTTTATATTCTTAGAAACAACAGTTTTTTTCTAGGCATTTCTTTAGCCTATAATGTTATCATCACAAATTATTAATATATATTTTCAAACAGCTCAATTTATATAAATGAATAACTGAAATTTAGAAAATTATACAAAAGATTTTTTTGCAGTTTTCATGGTTGACTTTCAAAATTTAGGTGCTTTTCCAACACATACCCACAAAAGTAACCTGGAAGGTGAAGCATATGTTAATTCATTGACCTTAGTAATCATTTTACTGTGCATATCAAAACATCATGTTATATGCCTGAAATATATAACAATAAAAAGTGAATAAGATTCCATATATTTCTGTATTTCCAGTATTGATTATACTGAGGATTTGTTGTTTGTCATTATTAGTTTTATGATTTGACTATAGTGTTTTTCTGATATTCACAAGCTAATCTCTTATGTACAATTGCTAAATTATTAAATAAACTTATGCCTCAATGTAATTTTGCCATTTTAAAACTAAATATTTAACGTAATATTCCATGTGTGCGGATGAAAACAAAAGTGTGCGTTAAAAAGACCAATAGATACTTCTCTGTTCGTAACATAAAATTATAAAAGAATAATTCCCTACAAAAATAGCTCTGTCCTGGCAAACCTCACAAGTACCGGCTTTTGTATGAGCCTTCTATGACCTGAACAGATTGACAGGTTTTTGTACTCAGCTGGTCTAAAGCAGCTCTGTATGTATAAAAAACAAATTTTTTTAATTTATAATTTATAATCATAATATTATAATAATGGAACAATGCTCTGAAAAATGTATTATTGAAAAACAACTGAATGTAAAATATTGGTTATAAAATTGCAAAGAAAACCAATATTTAAAAATATTAATTATGTGAAAAATTAGTTGAAATGATTAAATGCCATAATGAGTATAATTAATAGCAATGTAAATTTTAAGTCTAAATCTTCAAACATTCACCACATTATTTAGAATTAAGGACATATATCGTTGTATTTTTTTTCAAATTGTATAAGTAGACGTAAAATTTATTTATCCAAAATAGAAATGAAAACAACATTCGATGAAGTAGGTATATGCACACTTAAGGTATATTTATGAATACATTAGCTCAATTATTTGTAATAATTGAAATTGACAACTCAAATGAAGAGTTTTTAAAATACTCATAAATTGTGTTGCTTCTATGTGTATTAAAAATTACCTTATTAGCCACAAGCTAATGATAAAATTATTTCCTCTTCACCTTTTAAAAAAACAAAAAAGAAAATCTATTTCTAAAATATTATAAAATTATAAGTAAATCATATTGTAATATTATTCCAATCTGCCTGAGAAATTTCCATATGTATGCTATGATAAAGCTTAGATTTATTTAAACATTTGTACATTAGAATTCAAAGCAATTTATAAGGGAATTTAAAAACTTGTTTTACAATTACTCCAAAGCAAATATTAAAAATAAGATTAGTTAAGTCACATGTAATATAAATTAAGAGATATCCTATATACCACATATATAAAGATTTTAGTGACTTCACTCTCCTTTGTGATACATGGACTCCGACATTGGCTTAATGTACTTTGCTTTAACCGTCACCTCTGTGATTAAATCCAGATTCTTTATTTTCAAGAAGTTCAATATTTCCTTCTTCCTTTTTCTTAGATATGCAGCACATCATAATTGAAGCGAACTTTCCTGGAAAGGATTGTCTTTCTCTAAATTTAATATTTTTATGAAAATAGTTTTTTGAGAAAAAAATTTACGTGAAAAAATTCAGTTCCCAATGTTTTAACTTAACCGAGTTTATTAATACATAACTTCCCACAGATGTAAATAGGCCAATTGACAGACGTTAAATAGACATTAAGTCACAAATTGAAATAAAAAGACAATTACAACAAAAACCAGCCTCTCTAAAATCTTAAGCAGTTGAATGCCTTGTTGAATGTCCTTATGTGTGATTTACCCCTAACATCATTCCTTACCTTAATATTCCTACTGTTATTCATCTATTTCAACACCTGTAAAATACTTAATATGCCGTTAAAGGTATATATGATTGAATAAAGAGCCTCACACCTAAACTATAAAAAATGGCTTCATATCTTTTCTCCCTCTCTAAATATTTTCTCTTCCAAATCATTCAAATACTCATAATAAAAGGAAAAAAATACCTAGGTCTCCCTGTGTGATTTTATGCATAGTTACTTTTGTACGTCCATGGAGCTATTAAATAGGCATATATTAACAGGACATAATTTTTGTGCTATGGAGAAACTACTCACTATCTAGATACCAATCTACCAGTGACCGGATACATAGATACACATTACACAGGCGTTCATTCAAAACTTATATAAATATAGTGTGGGATATGACCACAAACTGCTTCTATGTTATTCATTTAACTTTGCTATTCATAAGTATTCTCCTTAGTTGAGAAATGGATAATTGACAAAATTAGGGATACTACGTGTAATGTAACTATGTGACTGTTTTTAGAAATCATATGTAAGCGGTAGTTTAGACAAATTAACGCTGTGTTCTGTATATTAATCTTGATGAGTAGTATAGAGTGAAATAATACTTAACGTAGACTACTCTAATAAATAATGAAAAAATGTAGACTGTCTCAAACAAAATGAAAATTTATTTCTTGTTCACATGAAAGCACTCAACAAATGAAGAATGTTGGTGGATGTTTGTCTTCCATGCAGTCATTCTGAGATCTACTTGATGAGGTTCTGCCTGATGAAAGGCTGCTAAGATTGTATGGAGTGATGATTTCCTTTATCTGGATGTGCAAAAGAGAACATGAATTATCTTGTGCATCTAGTGCTATTATCCAAAGTCTGTTCTTCTGAAAAACAGGTATCTACATGCACTCTTTAATCTTTTTCATGATTTTCCATTGTCAAGTACCTGGACTCAGCATTTACTTTCTTTGCTTATTCTTGACTGAATCTGAATCATGATATGTATAAAATTTAACTATAGTGCCAACTATTTCATTCAGTATTGTTCTAATTATTTCTCCCAGTGTTGTGCATTTTGAGCTATACATATTTGAAAGACATATATGTGTTTTATACTATTTATAAATAATTGAAATATATAAGATATTTCAATTAATAATTGATCTAATATTTATATAATTTACATAGTTATATAGTCTATATGATTTAAATGTCAAATTTTATTCATTGTAATATTGTAACTTTTAAGTACCCCATTTCTATTGCAAATCATAGAAATATTAGATAAAATGTATAATAAAAATGCAAAAATCAACTGTACAGAATGAGATCTTTGAGAATCAAAACAAAACTAAAATAGAGAGCAGGAAACAGGGTTAGAGCCATGGATTGTTTTCTTGGCCTGGAAACAGGTGAGAGTCGTCAGAAGTTCTGCCCTTGCTAGGTAACCATGGGAGGAAGAAAATATATTACATAAAGCCTTCATTCAAAATTCAGAAATGACCTGTTTCAAGCTCATGGATGGAAACTAAAGGTCAAGTGTATAGTTCATATTCTCCCCCTAGCTTCAAATAGAAGGCTGCATAAAGCTAACAGTGACCTTTGCCCAGAACTCAAGCTTTTATTAACCTATAGTCTACGCTGGTGGGAAGAGAAAATCACAAATCCTTCACCTGAGATTGAGCCAAACCACCTGCTGTTTTGAAGAATAGAATTTCTATATCTGCAAAATAAGCACACAGCATCAACTCAAACCAGGATTAAAGATGTATTTTTTAGACAAGAGGCCAAAAGGGAAGAGCTATCTAAAAAAAGAAGGGAAAAAGCTAGAAAAGATGAAGGTTTATAGAGATAGTAATGGAAAAATGATCAAAATGATCAAATACAATTTCACAAAAAGAAATTCAACAGTACGTAATATATAAATATCCCTAATTTTTAAGAAAGGCAAATATAAAAAAGCAAAATATGTATGAATATACTTAAATATGAATTTTGAATAAAAATTTGTGTGAAATAATCTTTAAAGTATTTTTTATTTTTTCAAAGAGATAAATGGTGTGATAACAGATATAAATTAATTACTAAAAGAAAGCAGAAACAAAATAAAACAAATTAGTTTACTATCAGCAAGAACAATTAAACTTTTCTGGATGCCAATAATATGGTGCTGAGAAATTAAATTAAGATGTAAGACAGAAGAAAGTAAATGTTAAACAAATAATGACTAAAATTTAAAAGATATGAATGCTAGGTTAAGCAGTTTCTTTAAATGTATAATAAAAGTTTTAAAACAAGAAAGGCCACAGACATTTGGTAACTTAGGTTCTCAAATAGAAACCTAATACATTTCAGTTCTAAGCAATATAAATTAATTCTAATCTAGATACATGAGAGTAAATGTAGAACTATTCCAGAATAAGGAGAATATGTTAAAAGCTAGTTCAGGCAAAATACAAAATATATACGAAAGAAGCAAAAGATGGCAGTTGTCCTGATATCACTTTCTTTAATCAAAAAAGTAAACTAAATGCCAAAAAAGCCATTACAATTTTCACAAAAATTATCAGGAAAAGTCGTGGTCCGTATAGAATTCAAAATTGAGCTAAATTGGCATTCATTATTAAGGGTAAAATAAAGATACTTTGGGACATAGATATTC
This sequence comes from Mirza zaza, assembly GCA_008750895.1. Classification (NCBI taxonomy): domain Eukaryota; kingdom Metazoa; phylum Chordata; class Mammalia; order Primates; family Cheirogaleidae; genus Mirza; species Mirza zaza. The sequence continues at coordinate 57,066 of VSMD01076027.1, forward strand.
ACTGAAAGTGGTATAAATGATATACTTTCAAATTTATTTTTTTGGAGGCTAATCAAATTTTTATTTTTTCTCAATTTGTTCTTTTTAAATTTAAATTTTATTTTAATTGACACATAATAATTATACATATTTATGGGGCACACTGTGATATTTTCATAATTTATACATTGTGTAATGATCAAGTTAGAATAATTAGCATATGCATCAGCTCAAATATTCATCTTTTTTTGTGATGAGAACTTTCAGAATCCTGTCTTTTGCTTATTTTGAAATACACAATATATTAATGCTAATTATATTACCCTACTGTATACCAAAACTTATTTCCACCTGATTATAGCACAGTACCCATTGATCAACCTCTTCCCATTCCCTTTTACTTTTCCTAGCCTCTGGTAACCACTGTTCTAACTTTCTACTTCTGTGAGATCAACTGTTTTAGATTCCATATGTGAGTGACATCATGCAGTATTTGTCTTCCTGTGTCTGGCTTTTTTCCACCTAACATAATGTTCTTCAGGTTTATCCATGATGTTGTAAATAACAGGGCTTTATTTTTTTAAGGCTGAATAATATTGTCTAAATATACCATACTTTTTAAATATATTCTTCTGTTGATTGATAAATTAGGTTGATTCCATATCTTGGTTATTGTGAATAGTCCTGCAATGAACGTGGAGATGCTGATATCTCCTTAACAGACCAATTTCATTTTGTTTGGATATATATTCCATAGCAGGATTGCTAGAGCATATAGTAGTTCTAGTTTTAATTTTTCAGGGAACCGCCATACCGTTTTTTATCCTAATTTACATTCACACCAACAATGTGTAAGAATTCACTTTTCTCCACATCCTTTCCAGCACTTATTATTTTTTGTCTTTTTGATAGTAGCCATTCTAACTGGGTAAGGTGACATCTCATTGTAGTTTTGATTTGCATTTCCCCGATGGATAGTGATATTGAACATTTTCTCATGTATCTGTTGCCCATTTATTTGTGTCTTCTTTTGAGAAATATCTATTCTGTACTTTGACCCATTTTTTAAATCTGAGTGGAGTTTTTATTGGTTACTTCTACAAGAATGAAAATGCATACAAAAAAAAGGAGTAAAATGCAACAACAAAAATATCTAAGTTCAGATATCATGTTAATATAAACATTAAATATAATGTTTAATACAAGATTTTAGCAAAATGAATTTAATACATCTTTTATATGAAAATATTTTTAACTGTTGATGGCTGTACATTTCTTGACAGTTCACAGTTTTTTGAAGTTGAAGTATCTAGGGAGCTCTCACCATGATCCATTAAATCTCATAAAGTGAAAAATAAAGGAAAAAATAAACAAATAGAATTCAGATTCAGCTAAAGGGAATAAATTTGTTAAATGTTCTAATGATCCTAAGATAAACAGATGGCTTCTATTCAAGCAAAGCAAAGCAGTAATTATACACATCTGTACAATACCAACAAAATCTAATATATCCAGAAGCTATTGGCTGCCATTTCAGATAACAGTCTCTGAGAATAACATTTTTATAATCATTAGTCTTTTTTTATAAAAGCTATAATGACACCAAAATAATTTTTATCATTCTAAACATAAGGGATGTGTTTCAGTTCATCCCCATTAAAAAAAATGCTATTAACTGTCAATAGAATATCAAGCTTAATCATAGTATCTCTCTGCCATTTTTTATTTTTTGTGTGCCATTAGCTATTTGCTCCTGTTTGTAAAGAAAGTTCATGTTTACTCAGTTATTTGGAGAAACTTATATATTCCTATCATCAGGGGTATGATAAATATCACACCTCAAAAAATCATGCTAAAAATATTGATCACCAACAAAGCTGAATACTGTTCTTTGAATTCTAAACTTCCCTTCTGAATTTTCATACACAGGCAGAAATGCCATCACCTAAAGTAGGGTGTTGCAGTTCCACGTGAAGGAACAGCAGCTCAGCCATCTGGAGATATACTTTAAAGGTTTTTATTGTCCAATTGGGTTTCTCTAGTTCTGTATGCCAGTCTGTAGACACCCACATTTTCTGTCTAGAAGTGTAAATGAATGCTTTTATTTCTGGCAGCTCCTGTAAAATGCTGCACTCCAGATAGCCAGACTGAAATGCTTCTGGCAACCAAAATCATTTCATTAGCCCAGTTAGAATGACATGCATAAAATTCAGATTACACCCTGTAAAATCAATTCTCATTACTAATCTTAATGAGGCCAATATGTTTTTTCTATATGCAAAACAGAGAGGAGCTTAGCCTAATTTTAGGATCAAATGAAAAGTCACATTTCTGAATGTTTGTGGATACTGTGCAAGTTGTTTTAATAAAGGTATTTCTAATTTAGTGATCTTAAGGGAAATGACAAAGAATTATTAAGAGTGTTGTGAGAAATTTAACATTCAATCCGGCTAGTCCTGTCTTGCAAATTCCCTTACTAACTTTGATTAAATCTATATTTATTATTGTGATTTAATTGGCATGTATTTAAATAAATTTTCATTGTCTAAGTAGGAAAGCTAAAGCTTTACCTATATCAGCAAAGTTAGTAATACTGGTGAAAAATGAACTTTACCATTGAGAAAAGTGTTATTCACTTAGGCCAATGTAATTTAAAAAGTATTATTAATATCTGTCTTATAAACAGGCTTTTTCTTAAAGGTACTTGCAAGGCCTTGGTAGTAAGTACAGGTAAGAAAACAGATAATCTATATCATCTAAACAAATTTACAATTTCTATAAAGGTTTAGTTATAAGCAAGTCTCAGGTACAAATTAGGTAATGCCAGTAATACAAATAAAGCTCAAAAAATATATCATAAAGTAAACATAATAAGAATTCAGAAAAAAAAAACCTACGATTGATGGTGGTTGAATGAATAAACTTAAACTTCATGGAGAAAAAAGAACCTTATTTAAGTCTTAAAAGATAGATAGAATATGTATAGGATTTGGATTGTGTATCATCTGAGTAAATGATGTGGCTATAAATATTACTTGTGAAAGATAACATATAGTTATAAATTTGACACTTTATGAATAGGAAATATTAAAAGTTTTCAAATGAGATTAGGAATGATTGTCCAATGACAGGCAATGAAACTATCTTGACATTTAGGGGAAAGGGAAATTTGGATGAAACATATAATTACTAAAGTGCGTAGGTTTATAGGAAAATAAAACTATGACACCTAAAAGATAAAACAGATTATTGCCATGCAGAGGTTGTAACTCCATATATCTAGTAGTATGTGTGTGTGTGTGTGTGTATGTCTGTGTGTGTCCAATATAGATATATAGACACATACATATACAAAATAATATTTTATAATAATAAGGCAATTTTTAACATAAGTATATTGTCTGATGTTATAATAATAAAGTTACATTGTTGGACTCAGTATTTAAAACCTCAGATGGAAAAAAATTTCAGATAGAAAAAAGATTATGTTAAATATGTGCCATAGAAATGATGTCAATGTAACAGAATAATTGTATCTCATTTGTCCCTGACCCAGACAGATTCCTTTGGAGACAGTGAATAATCACAAATACATCAAAGATGAACTAAAATGGGGGGAACTTTTTATGTTATAAATAATATTAAAATTTAATATGGCTATTAAGAGCATTGCCTGAGGTAAATACACTTAAAAAAATCCATCCAAACACCTGACTAATATTTATAGAGTAGAAACATATGGATATGGGACTAATTCCTTATAATTAAGAATATGCTATTCCAGTAAGCAAGAACATCTTTATAGGTGATATTTCAAATTACAAATTTTAGACATGACTGCCTAAATTCTACATAAAACACCTAAATTTTTAAATAGGAAAAGATTACACATGAGTAAACATGACTTCCAGTTTATAATTTTCAATAACATTCTTCACACTTGTAATATATAATCTCACTTTTCCCATCAACTTGGTTCATTAGGGTGTCCTGTGAAGAGAAGAGGATATCATGTAAAGATTATGAATTATCCCCACCCAGATAATTTCTTCCACATTATGCTGACAGAGTAATCCAAGAGTCAGAAAGCCTACAAACACAGACCAGCACATATCATTTTGCAAAAGTTATCATTTTTAGAAAGGATTCCTTTAGATTGATGGCAAACTAATTCTCTGTTGCTATTGCTATTTGGTCCAAGTTACAGCATATGTATAGATTGAATTCCTGTAGCACAAGTTTGCAAAAAAGATTTTATATTGATACTGTATTTTTTTAAAAAAGAATCCTTCTTTCATAGAGATCAATGCTGAAAAACACATGGATGAAATAATATGTCTTGGAATTGCCTCAAAATAATTAAGAATGAACTAGTTGGAGATAAAGGAAACAAGACAGGCCATTGAGATAATAATTGATGAAATTGAGTAATGGGTACATAGGGATGCACTATATAATTCTGTCTATGATGTATGTTTAATTTAAAAAAAAAAGAAAAGAAAAAAATATATCATGACTTCCTGTCATGGCTCCATATTCTCCCGTGGCTAAAATGCCAGAAGAAATGACACATATCCTACATATGAAATAAGACCTTTGAAATGTAAAAATATTATTGAATACATGTCCTTAGAAGCTTTCCTGCTTCATTAAACCTAGTCATTCATACTGAGAAAAAGGAAACCCTTTTTAAATACTGTGCTGAACTTAAAAAAAAAGAGAGAGAGAAATCCTCTAGACACAAAAGGCGAATGAAAATGACCCTGACAAGTGTGAGAAAATCCAGAGAGCCACCCTGAAGATATTTTCTGGTTGTAAAACTAAAAGTCATTACTTTTTATGGTCATCTGGAGGCTATATTAAGGGAATTAAGCCTTATTAAAGTGGAAGTAGGAACCAAGACTTCCACAAGGAGCCAGAGACTTGAAAGATAACACAGCCTGTAAAAGGGTAGGCTGAGGAGAAAAAAGAAGAAAAAAGTCAACCCACATACAATTAAAATATGTTCAATTAATTATCTTGGCCTCAGTTCCAAGTAGGACAAAAGAATTTTGCCCTGGGAATTGGTAAATAGAAATACGTTTTCTAACCACAAATTGTTCCTATACATTTGAATTTGTACTATGTACTTGGTTCAATATCCTCTAAAACAACATATAAATTTACTGTAATCCCTGATTGGCTATGCCTCAGGTTGTTGTCAGAAAGAAATACAAATGCCACCTAGAATAATTCATCTTTAATCCAGGCATTATAGAATTTCAAAAGTCAAAATTAGAACCTAGTTTGCTTCACATGTGGAAATTATTGAACACTTGATAATAAAATACTTATATTTATAATCTGAAAAAATAACTGAAAATATAATATAAAAATTAAATATTGTCAAAGCATCAAGTAAAATTTTAAGAAGTACCACAGAGCTTCTAGAAATTATCCATATATATGCCTATATTTATCAACCTACCTATCTGGAAAAAGAGAGTGATTTTAAAAAGTTCAAAAATGGGATTAATACAACCAAGACAGAGCCCAAAAGAAAATTAATAAATAGAAAAGACTAATCTAAAGCTTTTACCAAGAATATAACAAACATAAATGTGAAGGAAAATATAAAAGAAAAAGTAAACAAGCATGGAGGACAAAAATGAGAACACTGATCATTGGTTTAACTTGGTTGCCAGAAGTATTGATGATAGAAATAAAGTCATAGTCAAAGAGAAAATAACAGAATTTTTCACAAGTGATGACAGTCACAAATCCTCAAATTTAGAAAGCACACCAAACCTAAGCAAAATATGTAAAAAGAAACTTGTAATAAAACACATGTGAAAACTGCCCAAAATATATTAAAACAAAATATCGGATGCATAGGATGCAAACATTTTCTCCCACTCTGTAGGTTGTCTGTTTACTCTCATGACTGTTTCTTTGGCTGTACAGAAGCTTTTTAGTTTGATCGTGTCCCATTTATTTATTTTTGTTGCTGCTGTGTTTGTCTTTGGGGAATTCTTCATAAACTCTTTGCCTAGGCCGATGTCTAGGAGAGTGTTTCCAACATTTTCCTCTAGAATTCTAATAGTTTTGTACCTTAGGTTTAAGTCTGTTATCCAGCGTGAGTTGATTTTTGTGAGAGGTGAAAGGTGTGGGTCCTGCTTTAGCCTTCTACAAGTGGCTATCCAGTTTTCCCAGCACCATTTATTGAAAAGGGATTCTTTTCCCCAGTGTATGTTTTTGTCTGCTTTGTCAAAGATTAGATGGCTATATGAGGATTATTTTATATCAAGATTCTCTGTTCTGTTCCATTGGTCAATATTCCTATTTTTATGCCAATACCAGATTGATTTAATTCCTACAGCTTTGTAGTATAGTTTGATATCTGGCATATTAATGCCTCCCATTTTGTTTTTGTTGCCTAGAATTGCTTTTGATATTCGGGGTCTTATTTGGTTCCATACGAAGCATAAAATTATTTTTTCTATATCTGTGAAGAATGCTGATTGGATTTTAATAGGTATTGCATTGAATCTGTAGATCAGTTTGGGTAGTATAGACATTTTAATGATGTTGTGTCTGCCGATCCATGAGCACGGAATGGATTTCCATCTGTTTACATCCTCTGCTATTTCCTTCCTTAGTGTTTCATAGTTCTCCCTGTAGAGGTCTTTTACCTCCTTGGTTAAGTATATTCCTAGGTACTTTAATTTCTTTGTTGCTATTGTGAAGGGAATTGAGTCTTTGATTTGGTTCTCGATTTGATTGTTGTTGGCGTATATGAATGCCTCTGATTTCTGTGTATTGATTTTGTATCCTGAGACTTTACTAAATTCATTTATCAGTTTCAGGAGTTTCTTGGTTGAATCTTTAGGATTTTCTAAATATAATATCATATCATCAGCAAAGAGTGAAAGTTGAATCTCTTCTGCCCCTACTTGGATACCTTTAATTCCACTTTCCTGTCTGATTGCTGTAGCCAGGACTTCTAGCACTATGTTGAATAGAAGTGGAGATAGTGGGCAGGCTTGTCTGGTTCTGGTTCTAAGTGGGAATGCTTTCAGTTTTTCCCCATTCAGTATGATGTTGGCTATGGGTCTGTCATATATGGGTTGTATCATTTTTAGGTCTGTCCCTTCTATGCCTATTTTATTGAGTGTTCGTATCATGAAAGGGTGTTGAATTTTGTCAAGAATTTTTTCTGCATCTATTGAAAGAATCATGTGGTCTTTGTTTCTGCTTCTGTTTATGTGGTGAATTGCATTTATAGATTTACATATGTTGAACCATCCCTGCATCCCTGGGATGAAGCTCACTTGGTCATGATGGATTATTTTTTTGATAAGCATCTGGATTCATCTGATAAGGGGTTGATAACTAGAATATACTTAGAACTCATGAAAATCAGCAAGAAAAAATCAATAACCCTATTAAAAAATGGGCAAAGGACTTGAACAGAAACTTTTCTAAAGAAGACAGAAGAATGGCCAACAAACATATGAAAAAATGCTCAACATCTCTAATCATCAGAGAAATGCAAATCAAAACCACAATGAGATATCACTTAACTCCAGTGAGAATGGCCCTTATCAAAAAGACCCCAAACAACAAATGCTGGCATGGATGCGGAGAGAGAGGAACACTCCTACACTGCTGGTGGGACTGCAAACTAGTTCAACCTCTGTGGAAAGCAATTTGGAGATACCTTAAAGCGATACAAGTGAATCTACCATTTGATCCAGCAATCCCATTGCTGGCATCTACCCAAAAGATCCAATGACACTCTACAAGAAAGACACCTGCACTCGAATGTTTATAGCAGCACAATTCATAATTGCAAGGCTGTGGAAACAACCCAAGTGCCCATCAATCCAAGAATGGATTAATAAAATGTGGTATATGTATACCATGGAGTACTATTCAGCTCTAAGAAACAACGGTGATATAGCACATGTTATATTTTCCTGGTTAGAGCTGGAACCCATACTACTAAGTGAAGTATCCCAAGAATGGGAAAACAAGCACCACATATACTCACCAGCAAACTGGTATTAACTGAGCAGCACCTAAGTGGACACATAGGTACTACAGTAATAGGGTATTGGGCAGGGGGCCAGGGGGGTGGGTATATACATACATAATGAGTGAGATGTGCACCGTCTGGGGGATGGTCATGCTGGAGACTCAGACTTGTGGGGGGAGCGGAGAAGGACATTTATTGAAACCTTAAAATCTGTACCCCCATCATATGCCGAAAAAAAAAAAAAGAATGAATTCTCTATCACCTTAAAAAAAACAACAAAATATCTTTAAAATAACCCATGAAACCAATATATTCTGTAATAATGAACAATATATGATGTAACATGAGAACTTGCAGTATCAGCAGAAAACATTAAAATAGTCCTCAAACTGTTACAACAAGAAAACTATAATCTTATAGTTTTCTTGTTGTAACAGTTTGAGGACTATTTTAAAAATCTATACCTAAGTTAAAAAAAATTCAGGTATGAGGGTAAAGGAAAGGCTTTTTGAAAAATAATGAACTAAAGTTATACGTTAACGAACATATAACTATATAGTTAACGAACTAAAGGTATACTAAAGTTATACGTTAACTAAAGTTATACGTTGTCAATAGCATAAGAGTTACATTAGAAAACTGCAAATTGATTCAAAAGCAGGGAGATGTAAGATATAAAAATGGTGGGAAAATAATAGGTCTTTAATTCTAATAAATATACATTGTACAAAAACATACTACTAATAATTTTTTTTATTTTTTATTTCAGAATATTATGGGGTACATATATTTTGGTTACATAAATTGCTTTTGTACTGTTTGAGTCAAAGTTATGTGTGCCCATTACCCAGATAGTGTACACTTCCCCCTTTAGGTATGATTTCACCCATCCCTCCTCTCCACTCCCAGTTGCTTGACTTCCATTGAATTTACTTCCATCTGTGCACATGAGTGCTGATTGGTTAGTTCCAATTTAATAGTGAGTACATATAGTATTTGTTTTTCCGCTCTTGTGATACTTCACTTAGGAGAATGGTCTCCAGATCCATCCAAATTGTTGCAAAGGGTATTAATTCACTTTTTATGGCTGAATAGTACTCCAATATATATACATACAACATTTTATGAATCCACTCATGAATTGATGGGCACTTGGTTTGAAGCTACATCTTTGTGATTGTAAATAGTGTGGAGATAAACATCCTAGGGCAAGCGTCTTTTTGATAAAATGACTTTTTTCCCCCTTAAGGTAAATATCACTTAGTGCTGGATAAAACGGTATGTCTACTTTTAGTTTTTTTAGTTCTCTATACTATTTTCCATAGAGGTTGTACAAGTCTGCAGTCCCACCAACAGTGTATAAGGGTTCCTTTATCTCTGCATCCATGCCAGCATCTTTTGTTTTGTGACTTTTTGATAAAAGCCATTCTTACTGGGGTTAGGTGATATCTCATTGTGGCTTTGATTTGCATTCCTCTGATGATTAGTGATGTTGAACATTTTTTCATATATTTATTAGCCATTTCTCTATCTTCTTTTGAAAAGCTTCTGTTCTTATCTTTTGCCCACTTTTTAGTGGGGTTATTTAACATTTCTTGTCGATTTGCTTGACTTCTTTGTAGATTCTGGTTATTGGCCCTTTATTGGATATAACATGTAAATATTTTCTCCTATTCTGTAGATTGTTGATTTGCTCTGTTGATTGTTTGCATTGCTTTGAAGAAGCTTTTTAATTCAAGCAAGTCCTAATCATTTATTTTTGCTATTGCTGTGATTGCCCTTGAGGTCTTCTTTATAAATTCTTTGCTTAGGCCAATATCTTGAAGAGTTTTTTCCAAAATTGTCTTCTAGAATTCTTATGGTTTTCTGTATTAGATTTAAGTCTGTTATCCATCTTGAATTAATTTTAGTGAATGGTGAGGGTGAGAGATATGGATTCCATTTCAGTCTTCTACATGTGGCTATCCAATTTTCCCAACCGAATTTATTAAATAGGGATTCTTTTCTTCAGTGAATATTGCTGTCCACTTTGTCAGACATTAGATGGCAATATGTGGATGGTTTTATATCTGGATTCTCCAGTCTGTTCCATTGTCTCTGTTTTTTACCATTACCATGCAGTGTTGGCTACTATAACCTTGTAGTATAGCTTAAAGTCTGGTAAAATGGTGCCTCCATATTTGTTCCTTTTGGTTAAGGTTTTTGGTCTATTCATGCTTTTTTCTGGTTCCAAATGAATCATAGACTTATTTTTTCCAGGTCTGTGAACAATGCCATTAGTTTTTTTTTTTTTTTTTTTTGAGACAGAGTCTCGCTTTGTTGCCCAGGCTAGAGTGAGTGCCGTGGCCTCAGCCTAGCTCACAGCAACCTCAAACTCCTGAGCTCGAGCAATCCTGCTGCTTCAGCCTCCCGAGTAGCTGGGACTACAGGCATGCGGCACCATGCCCGGCTAATTTTTTTTTTTATATATATATTAGTTGGCCAATTAATTTCTTTGTATTTTTATAGTAGAGATGGGGTCTCGCTCAGGCTGGTTTTGAACTCCTGACCTTGAGCAATCCGCCCGCCTCGGCCTCCCAGAGTGCTAGGATTACAGGCGTGAGCCACCGCGCCCGGCCCGCCATAGTATTTTGATGGGGATTGAATTGAATCTGTAAATTACTTTGGAGAGTATGGACATTTTAACAATGTTGAATCTGCTGAACCATGAACATGATTTGTTTTTCCATTTGTTTACATCATCTGAAATTCCCTTCCTAAGTAATTCATAGTTCTCTTTGTAGTGACCCAAAGGTTTAATCAGGAAAAGAAGAGAACTCCTGAACAGACCAATTATGAAAAATGAAATTGAAATAGCAATTAAAAAATCTTCCAACAACACAAAAAGTGCTGGACCAGGTGGTGGTACAGTCAAATTTTATCAGACCTACAAAGAAGAATTAGTACCCATACTATAGAAATTCTTCATAACTTTGAGAAGGAAGGAATCCTCCTCAACTCATTTTAAGAAGCCAATATTACCTCATGACCAAAGGCAGGAAAGAACACAAGAAAAAAGAAAACTATATACCAATATCCCTTATGAATATAGCTGCAAAAATCCTCAGTAAAATTCTAGCACACCAAATTCAACAGTGCATCTAAAATAATAATTATAATAATAATCCATCACAACCAATTATGCTTCAACACAGGGATGCAAGAATGGCTCAATCTATGTAAATCCATACATGTGATTCAATCCATAAACACAAGCAAAGGCAAAGATCATACGATCATCTCAATAGATGCAGAAAAAGCATTTGACAAAATTTAACACTCCTTCATGATAAAAAAAAAAATCTCACCAAAATAGGCATGGATGAAACATCTCAAAGTTATAGAAGCCATATATGACAAACCCAAAGCCAGTATCATACTGAATGGGGAAAAGTTGACAGCATTCCCACTCAGAACTGAAACAAGACAAGGATTCCCACTGTTATCACTTCCATTCAATAAAGTACTGGAAGTCCTAGCCAGATCAATCAGGCAAAAGAGGAAAATTTTATTATGCTTTGCTATATCATACTTCACATATAGCATTGCATTTTTTTTTAAAAAAATTGAAGGTTTTGAGCAAACCTGAATCAAGCAAATATATCAATGCCATTTTTGCAACATCATATGCTCACTTTATCTCTGTGTAACATTTTAGTAATTTTCCAAATATTTCAAACATTTTCATTATTATTACATCCATCACAGTGATTTGAGATCAGTGATTTTGGATGTTACTTTTGTAATTTTTGGAGGTGCTACAAATCTCACCCAAAACTTAATTGATAATTGTTGTGGGTGTTCTGATTGTGCCACTAACCAGATCATCCCTGTCTCTCTCCCTCTCCTTGGGTCTCCCTATTTCATGAGACACAACAACATATAAATTAGGCAAATTTATTCCTTAAAATGGACTTCAGGTGTTCAAATGAAAAACAAGACTGATACATATCTCATGTTAAATCAAAATCTATAGATGATTAAGCTTATTTTTAAGAAAGGTGTGTCAAAAGCCTAGATAGGCCAAAAGCTAATCATCTTGGCTGAGTTAGCCAAACTGTGCATATAAAGAAAAAAATTCTTGCAGGAAATTAAAAGTTTTACTCCAGTGAACATATGAATACTAATGCAAAACATCATTATTGCTGATATGGAGAAAGTTTCAATGTTCTGTATAGAAGATCTAACTACCAAAAACATTTTCTTAAGCAAAAGCCTAATCCAGAACAAGGCTCTAACACTCTTAAATTCTATGAAGGTTGAGAGCGTGAAGAAGCTACAGGAGAATAGTTGGAATCTGGCAGAGGTTGGCTAACAAGGTTTAAGAAAAGAAATCATCTGTACAACAGAATGGTGCAAGGTAAATCAGCAAATACTGATGTAGAATTTGCAGCAAGTTATCCAAAAGGACTAAGATAATTGATGAAGATGACCACACTAAATGACATATTTTTTTTAAATGTAGACAAAAAGACCCTAATATTGGAAGAAGATTGCATCAAGAACTTTCACAACTAGAGAGAAGAAGTCAATGCATGACTTCAAAGCTTCAAAGGACAGGCTTAATCCCTGTTGTGGGATAATGTTGGGTAGCTTTAAGATGAAGCCAATGCTTGTTTTCCATTCTGAAAATCCAAGAGCACTTAAGAATTATGCTAAATCTACTATTCCTGTTCTCTATAAATGAAACAACAAAGCCCTGGTCACAGCATATCTGTTTAAAATATGGTTTATTGAATATTTCAAGCCCACTATTGTTCGGGGTGGGGGGAAGGCCCTATTAAAATATTATTGCTAATTGACAATAAGCTTGGTCATCCAAGAGCTCTGACAGAGATATACAAGAAGATTAATGTTGTTATCATGCCTAATAATACAACATCCATTCTGCAGCCCATGGGTCAAAGAGTCATTTCAACTTTCAAATATTATTTAAGAAATATATTTCATAAGGCCATAGCTGCCATAGATAGAGATTCCTCTGATGGATCTGGACAAAGAAAATTGAAAGCTTTCTGGAATGATTCACCATTCCAGATACCATTAAGAACATCTTGATTCATGGAAGGAGGTCTAAATACCAACATTAACAAAAGTTTAGAAGAAATTGATTCCAACATTCACGGATGACTTTGAGGGGTTCTAGAATTCAGTGGAGGAAGTAACTATGGGTATGGTAAAAATAGCAATAACTGGAATTAGAAGTTAAGCTTGAAGATGCGACTGTACTGCTGCAATCTTGTAATAAAACTTTAAAGGATGAGGAGCTGCTTCTTATGGATAGGTAAAGAAAGTGATTTCTTCAGATGGAATCCATTCTTGGTGAAAATGGTGTGGACATCGTTGAAATGACAACAAAGTATTTAGAATATTAGATAGACATGGTTCCTAAAGCTGTAACATCATTCCAGAGGACTGACTCCAATTTTGAAAGAGGTTCTAATTGTACCTCTAGTAAAATGCTATCAGAGAAATATTTTGAAAAAGGAAGAGTCAATCAATGTAGTAAACTTCATCATTGTCCTCAGAAATTGCTACAACCACCCCAACCTTCAGCAAGCACCACCCTGACCAGTCAGCTGACATCAACTTAGAGGCAAGACCCTCCACTTTCAAGATGACTCACTGAAGAGTCAGAATATTATTAGCATTTTTAAAGAAAGCATTTTAATAAGGATGTGTATAATTTTTTACACGTAATGTCATTGCACACTTAAAAGACTGCGCTATAGTGTAAACATAACTTTTACATGCACTTGTAAGCCAAAAAATGTGCTTTATTGTAGTATTTGCTTTATTGTAGTGTTCAGGAACTAAACCTACAATATCTCCCGCGTATGTCTGTAGAGAGCTTAAACTTAATAAATAGTTGTAGTTTAAAGAAATACTTAATAGACAAACTGTCAGCAATGCTGATCAAGAAAAATTAAGATATACATTTTTAATGGTAATAATATATTAATAATAGGGGCCATAACTTCAGATAAAACAGTTTAAAATGTAATCCAGAAAATAATTTGAAAACTAAGAATCACTTTTTAGAAAAGTATGATTACATAATAATATTCAACATAAAAGTAGAAACCCTGAATTGTTTTATGATTCTTGCCCATATTTAATCACTAATTTAGAATCCATCCATCAAAATAACTGAGCACAGATGGTTTTCAAAGAAGTATCTATTAAACATTCAAGGAACTAATAATTTCGATTATTTTTCAAATTATTGTGGAGAACAGGACAAAAAAACAATCCACAATGTATTATTTGAAACTAGAATATTGTTTATTACATAAATCATATTATCAATATATAAAAAGTAAATTCCTATATACTTTAAGTTATAAGCTTAGATAAGAGAACCTGAATATTAACAAACTGAATGCACAACTATATAAAATAATTATGCATTATAAATAAGCTCTGAGTATCCAAAAATGCAAAAACAATTCTTAATATATTACTAAAATGTGTGCATTTAATTTGTCAAAATAATGTTATCAGGAAGAAACTCTATATGATAATGTCAGTGGAATATTTCTTTTTTATTTGTTTTCTATTTTTAATAAATTTTTATTGTATATATTTGAGGTTTACAACATTATGTTATGGGACACACAGAAATGGTAAATATTTACTATAATGTAGCAGATTAGTATATCTCTCATCACACATAGTGACTTTTGTTGGTAAGCAGCTATAATCTACTTATTTAACAAAAAATACCTAATACTATACAATTTTATTAACTATAGTTCTCATGTTGTACATTAGATCTCTATAATTGCTCAGCCTACTTATCTGCTAGTTGCATCTTTTGACATACATCTCCCCGTTTTCTATACACCTTCCCATAATCATTGTTTTATTCTATATCTCTCTGTATATTTGAATTTTATTTTGCTCCATATAAATGGAGACTATTTAAATTTTCACAAATAAGTAACATTATATAATATTTTTATTTTTATGTTTGGCTTATTTCAGTTAGCATAATGTCTTCTAGGTCTATCCATGTCCTTAGGGGAGTTTGGAAGGAGGTGAAGGGGGAAATATTATTTATGGGGCACCAAGTACACTATTTGGGTGATGAGTACACCAAAATCCCAGACTCCACTACGATACATGAAATGGAATTCAACTTGTAACTCCTAAATCTATTAAATTTTTTAAAAATTAAAAAAATAAAGAAACAAAATAATGTATTCAAATAAATTACTACTGTCTTTGAAGTCTGGAACCTGTCTGCCTTTGAGGTGACTTTGTGCAAATGTGCTTTGATACATTGTGGTGATTTTCATATGTACCTCTCATAGGACATCTTATATCCTTTGTTTCTTATTTACATCTGATATCTGTCATCTAACATAATAGCTATCACTTCCAGTTTTGTGTTGGCTGCAATTTTAATCATCCAAGTCATTGATAAAAATGTAAAACGGAGCAGAACAAAAACCTTATTGCTTGCTGCTAGAATTTGTTTTCTCTCTTGACAGATTTTTTCAGTAATTATAGCTCTTTCTAAACATGATCAACCACTGACAACCCCACCCAAATGCCCTGCATTTCAACAAAATGAATTTCTTGTTTTCAAGGACATCATGGGAGACCTTGTGAAATGCCTTTGTAAAATCCAGATGTACTGCGTCCAGTAAGTTAACCAAACAAATAGTTCAGTAAACTCACATAGTGGAAAATATAGTTGATCTGGAATGATTGTTTACATCCTTATACTCTTGGTGAGTACTTTTTATTTTAAGAATATGATATCATTTACTCATTTAAAACTTTATAATGTATCTTCTTTCACTATTTTCACATAATAAAATCCTCATTTTTATAAAGGCTCGTTCAGCCATATAGGCAGAAGCTTTGCAATTATACGAGACTCTTTAGTCCTACCTCTTTCCCAATTTTCACTCTGCCACCAAATCTGGAATTCATCAATTCCATACACTTCTGCTAGTTATATTCTTGCATTTCACCATACATTGTGTTGTCAGAAAAATCTATAAAATAGATGTTATGGACTAAATTGCCTCACTCCCAAATTTATATGTTGAATCCCTAACTGCAAGTTTGAATTTATTTGGAGATAGAGGCTTTAAGGTAGAAATTGGGAGTAAATGGTGATTTATGGTTGGGGCCCCAATCCAATAGGACAGATGTCCTTATAAAGAAAAGGAAGAGACACTAGGTGAGCATGCACACATAGAAAAAAGTCCATGTGAGGACATAGTTAGAAGGTGGCTTTATGTAAACAAAGGAGAGAGATCTCCAGAGAGATCAACCCTGACAACATCTTGATCTAGATAGATGGTCTCTTTTCTCTTCATTAAAATGAACAAGTAAACAAAAAACCTTCTGTGCTTATAGATAATATTTTTTCTATATAAACTATGTTAAATTCTGCAGGAGGTAAATTATAAATTATTTTCATAATTCTTCATGCTAAAATAAATTTCTCTATTAAATGGTGATGTCATTTTGTTGGTTTGGTCATGGCACCCATCAATCAAATCATTATAATATATTTAAATGTCTTTTCTTACTTTCTATACTAGATTGTGTATTCCTTGAACTCAGAGATTTGGCTTCACTCATTTTTTTTCTTCTAATGTTTACCACATTTCCTTTTGACTATAAAAGGATAATTAAGAACTGTGTTAATTTGAATACATTTTGTTTTAATATTTTTTTATTTTATGAAACCATGGCATTATTCAATATTTTCTAAGCATTCAAAATCAATGTTTTCTAAAATTTCAGCATACCTAAGAAAGCACAGGAGAAGCAGAGGTAAAAAGGATTATCCATTTGAAGAAGATATTTGCTATATCACGTTAGCATAGCAAATTCAAGTGAAAAGAGATTACCTTCAGTGGAATTGTCATATTAGTGAGTAAAGGGAGTTAAGTGTAGTAAAAAAAATTTTTGAAATATTAATCGCAGTTTTCCTCTGCCATTTTTTATGTCCTGTGTCAATCTCCCATTCATACATCTGTTTTCTTTTTGATTAATTTATGATTACTTCTTTATTGGAAATATAATTCTTTGAGTTTTACATAGTTCTTTTTCTCCAGCTTCTTAAATTTAACTATCATTAAATATATATTTAGGGGTTGAAACCCTGTGAGCCACATATGTGAGATGTCAGTACAATAGGTGCAGAAACCTGGAGATGCAAGAAAAATAAGAAAGCAGAAGACCCAAAGGCATCCAATCAGATGGGCAGGATCCATTGTTAGTGACATTGTCATGGCAACATAAAGATCCATCTGCCTGGGGTGTAGAAGTAGGGTATACTCCTTTTGACTAAGAATAATTGGACAATTTATGGTAGTAATAGTGGACTTCCTCTTATTAAAGGCATACATATACTTGGCAATGAATAGCAAAATGAAGAAGAAGTGGTCATATTTATTTGTAGCTAAATCAGATGAATCAGGTCATTAGTAACATAAATATTTGATATTATACTAGCCAGTTTGAAGGGATGGTCTGGTTAGAAAACTCTGGAGATGATAAGGGCTAGTAGTTTCACTTTTGAATGAAAAACATCTTTTTTCCTATACTATGTAGTCATAAAAATGGGAGTGACAATACTAAAAATGAGAAAACATTTCAAAATTCTAAACAAAAAGAAAATCTCAAACAGATTTCCATCATTTTAATAAGCTACCCACCCCTCCTCATTTTTTTGTTCCCTACAGTGGTTATGTGTGTATATATGTAGTTTATGAAATTATGATTATAACAAAGATAAAATTAGATATATTTTCAGTTAAAGTGACAATGGAAACTATTTGCACATTATGACAGGCTATTAGGATTTTGAAAACTTGGTGACTAAAGAAAGTTATTATAATAGTAAGTGAAAAAAATGAATTAAAAACAGGGACTCAAAATTCAAGATATATTGGTAAGAGTAATGGAATTCCCAATTAGCAAAACAAATTAAAATGAAGTATTTCTAAGTAAAGATGATTAATATAACATGGACGGGTCAATCCCAAGGTGGTAATGATACATCCAATCATCCAAGGTGGAAATATCCAGTAGAAAAATAATCAATCCAGGCAATTTTTCAAGTATAATTTTCCCCCTGTGATTATAAAATAGTATAATGTGCACGGCAAAAATATTGCAGTTACATTTCAGTGGTATGGAAACTAACTCAATTTATGGGCTATATGTTTTTTCATAATAATTATTTATATATATATATAGAATATGTATACATATATATGTGTGTGTGTGTATCCTTATACATTCCATAATAGTTATTAGTTCCATTTGAATACAAATTAGACCAATGTATCTATTAATGGTGAAGCATCACTACCAAAAAGATAATGTAAGAATTGCAATGATCACAGAAACTTTATTATAGTTATATTTGATTAAAAATTCTGCAACCTATAATAAATTATAACTTTGATTCCCCAATATGTCAGATATCAACTACATAAGGTGAGTTAAATGGTTTCAAGATTGCTATGTAGTATGTGTGCAGAGTTAAAAGAAAAAAAAAATTATAGAGATGTTTGTCAGCACATAGGCTGATTTAAAGAGTTGGGAAATCTAAGCACCAATATCGACTCAAAAATTTAAATCAGGTAATTTTGCACCTTGTTATTATGAAACACAGTTAAAATAGGACTGAATCTGGGGGATGGTCATGCTGGAGACTCAGACTTGTGGGGGGAGGGGGGAAGGGCATTTATTGAAACCTTAAAATCTGTACCCCCATAATATGCCAAAATAAAAAAAAAAGCTATAAAAAATAGGACTGAAAATAATAGTGTAGAACATAACATTAAGCAGGGAACGAAACCAATGAACGTGCGTGTGTGTGTGTATGTGTGTAAACTGAAGGAACATTAACATATACATTTAGGTAGTCAGGTTCTAGACCTGATTTTCAAAAATATTTTATGATGTAACACTGGGCAAGTCATGAAGGTCTCTGATTTTAGTTCCCTAGTTATGTACAGATATTTTCACTAGATGTTATTTAAAATCCTTTTTAGCTTTCAGAATCAGCACTTAAATATTGATGTATTTTGTTTTAAATTACAAAAGCTTTAAAATATAAGAAGTCTACTTTAATCCATTATAAAGCATAATTTCTTGCTATTTCACATATGCTCAGATCTAATCCTAAAGTCAAGACTTATTATTTTAATGACATGCATTGACTGCATAATCGATCAGCTTTAAAACTTAAAACAAATTCCCAATTCGTTGTATGTGCTATTTTTTAAATGTGCTAAATTTAAATCATCTCACTACAGGAGGTAATGTCTAACAGGATGAATCTGTTGTGTTTTGCCTCTTACAGTGTAAGGAACACTGCAGTGTGAAAGAACACAAGATACTTGCTTCTGTCCTAATACAGTATTCAGGCAAAGTTTCTTTTCTTTTACTGCATACTGAGTGCTTTGGCCTATATTGAAAAGCAGTTCAGAAAAATCTCAGAGGAGGATAATGTCTGTTGACGATAACTGATGCTGGCTTCCATGGAAATGCTAATTTGGTAGCAGTCACTGTCAATCAGTTGCTTTGAGTTATTGTTCCAGCACTTCTACATGCAATACTTGATGGCTGATGAAAGTTCCCACTACAGTAATTAGACTGTCTTCAAAGAAGAAGAAAGGGTTGTTAACTTAGGCTAAAGTAAACAGGCTCTGAGCAAGAAAAATAATCATAAATAGTTTTAAATGATTCAACAAAGAAGGGATTTCAGAAAATCCTTCTTGATCTCATTTCTATAAAAGAAGAGAACATAGGTAAAACAAATACAATAAATCATACAATGTAATAAACTGAGTTTTGAGGAGTTTGTATATTTACTATAATTAGAAAAATTAAATACATGCCTATTTAAATCATACACATTTTATTATGATAGTTCTATAAGGTATAAAAGTTTTAATTCTCTGATGCTCTGAAATATACCTGTAGAGGAGGAATACTTAGTGGAATATAGTGGAATATAAACAATTATTTTTGACTTCACTAATTAGAAAAGATACCTTTGATAGAAGGGGTAATGTCTGGAACACTACAACTAAATAATCTAAAAAATTAGAGGGATATTTCAAATACTTACACAAACCTTTCTAATTCAATGAGCTTATGAACATATAAAAATGATTCGTAGCTTAGAAACCACTTCTAAGCCCCCTAATAAGAAGATTATTTTGGTCTGTTTTCAAAGCTAAATATAATTTTAAAAAAGAAGAAAAATCAACTTAAGAGATTGTAAAGTAGCAATACTAATATGATGAAGTAGATACTCTGGAAATATTTTGAGTTTCTGATTTTTTAATATTTAGTAGATAAAATATAGTACCATTAAGGAGACTTAAATCAAAGTGTCTGAAAATATAATAATAAGCTTATCCTTTGTAAGAAAACATTTTTATTTATTGAGTGCTTTATTATGGTGTTACTGATTGCACATAAAGTGTACAGTTGATACATTTCATATATGTCTATACCCTTGAAACCATCACCATGGCCAAAATAACCAACATTTCCCTTACACCTAAAGTTTCTCTTCTCCCGCCCCTTGGTAATTCCTACTTCAACTCCTCACTCTATTGCCCTTTTCTCAAACACTTGATATACTTTGTCATTATAGATTATTTTGCAACTCTTAGAAATTTATATAACTGAAATCATACATATGTACTCTTTTTTGTCTTTATTAATCATTTTAAGTTCTATTTAAGATGCATATAAATCAAAAGTTTATTTTTATTGCTGAGTAGTATATTATTGTATGGATATTTCATATTTTGTTTATTCATTTATCTATTGAAGGATATATGGATCAATTCTAGTTGTTGGTTATTATAAATTAAACTGGAAATTCTTCTATAAGTCTGTGTGAAGATATGCTACCTATTCTCTTTGAGAAAAAACTAGAATCTGAATAGCTACATATATATGACAACATGTATGGTAAGTATACATTTATTTTTTACAAAATTGCAAACATTTTCCAAAGTGTATATATAATTTTATATGCCCAACACCAGTATATGAGACTTCCAATTTCTCAATATTTATACAAATAGTTAGTGTGGTCATTCTTTTTAATGTTTATCATTCTAATAAGTATGTTTTATTATCCGATTGTTATCTTAAATTGTATTCTCCTAATGACCAATGGTGTGCATATTTTCACGTTTATTTTCATAAATATATCTCCTGTCATATAATGTGTATTTAAATAATTTGCCCATTTTGAAAGTTGAGTTGTTTTTCTTGTTATTGAGTTTTGATAGTTCCTTATATGTTTTGAATGCAATTACTTAGAGATGAGATTTATAAATATTATCTCATAGTATGTGGCTTGTCTCTTCATACTCCTCACAATGTCTTTCATGAAAAAGTAACATTTGAATTTAATAAATTCAATTTATATATTTTTCTTTTAGAAAAGCTATTTTTTATACAATCATCATGTCTTTCTACTTTTTTAATACTTTCATTTTTTTTTATTTCAGCATATTATGAGGGTACAAATGTCTAGGTTTAGGTCATGTATATTGCCATTGCCACACTCAAGTCAGAGCTTCAAGCGTGCCCATCCCCCAGACAATGTGGAACACATCCATTAGGTATGTGTATATCCATCCCCCATCTACCTGACACCTGTTGAATCTTATTACTATATGTGCATTTAAGTGTTAATCCACTAAAACCAATTTGATGGTGAGTACATGTGGTGCTTGTTTTCCCATTCTTCTGATACTTAGTAGAATGTGTTCTGGCTGTATCCAGGATAATACAAGAGGTGCTAGATCACTATGTTTGTTGTGGCTGAGTTGAACTCCATGGTATACATATACCACATTTTATTAATCCACTCATGTATTGATGGACACTTAAGTTGTTTCCACATCCTTACATTGTGAATTGTGCTGCTATAAACATTCTAGCGCAGATGTCTTTTTTATAGAATGTCTTTTGTCCTTTTGGGTAGATGTGCAGTAAAGGGATTACTGGATCAAATGGTAGATCTACTTGTATCTCTTTGTGTTATCTCCATATTACTTTCCACAGAGATTGTACTAGTTTGCAGCCTCACCAGCAGTGTACCAGTGTTCCTATCTCTCTGCATCCATGCCAATATTTATTGTTTTGGGACTTTTTGATAAAGGTCATTCTCACTGGCAATAAGTGATATCTTATTGTGGTTTTGATTTGCATTTCCCGGATGCTTAGAGATGTTGAGCATTTTTCCCAATGTTTGTTGGTCATTAGTCTGTCTTCTTTTGAAAAGTTTCTGTTCATGTCGTTTGCCCACTTTTTAATGGGGTTGTTTTATTTTTTTTCTTGCTGATTTTCCTGAGTTCTATATAGATTCTAGTTATCAGCCCTTTATCAGATTTATAAAAGACATGAGAAGATGGAGGATGCAAAAAACTGCCAGCCAGAGTGTCTCTGCAAAAAAGATAGGTTTTACAAGAAAGTGAAAAAAAAATAAACAGGCAGACAAATGTATATCAGATGACGGTAGGAAGGAAGGGCGTCTGAAACTGTAGGATACTCCATGGGAAGAAGTTGTGTAGGAGAATTAGAAGAGGTAAGGCCCCTGAGAGGCTTGCAGACTAGTGACAAGGGTAAGTAGAGTGGTTAAATTTCCCCTCCCTTGCATCTAGGACTGCTGTTGGCCTCCTGAGCAGTTGGAGAGACCTGCCAACAACAGCCCAGAGACAGCTGCACCATGTTGCGTCATTCTCTGCTTCCCCTTCCCTAGCCTTGGCTGCTGAGAGAGATAATTTAGCCACCACTTAGAGGTATCTGCAGGGGTCCCTACAGTGGGGCCCTACAAGAACCGAGGAGTACTCAGACTGTGAATTCCAGACCTGCCAGTCCTCCCAGGTACTGGTTGCCTGGTGACTCCAGAAGAGCAGGGCAAATCCCAAGGTAGAGAGACATTGATCCAGATTGAATTCCCCATGGGTGACTTGAGGCCAGCACTCCAGGGCCCAGGGGAACAGGCCTACAGGCCAGATTCTGTATACCCAGGTCTCCATTGCATTGCCTGGGGGCACAGAAGGGATATTTGTGAAAGAGTCTACTGAAGTGTGTATGACTTTAGGGGCAAATCAGAGTGCTTGAGGGGCAACCCTCCTCCCACAGGAGGGCCATGCACCTAGTGCAGGTTGAGAACTGGGCAGGGAAACTCCCAGCCCACATCACAGCCAGGAGAGATCCCCTGGCTTGAGGTCCTGCCTGCTGGCAGAGGCCCAGGAGAAATTGTGGAATAGGGGATGGCAGAAAGGAGGGAGGCCTGCTCCAGACTGCAGGTCTCATACAGCCCCACCCCCCACACAGACTTTTCAGCTAAGTGGGGCCATATCAGCCCCTCCCTGGCAGCTTTGCCCAGAAGTAGAGAGCAGAATTTTGACTCCTGCTAACAGCATTTGTGGAGCTTGAGGGCAGACTTGCCCAACCCATCTCTGCCCAGCATTACTTCCCCACCTGTCCCCACTGAGGTGGAGCATAAGGACACACCTGGAAGTTCTAGGGCCCCACCCACTACCTGAGGCACTAGAGTGCCTTTGGAGAGGAACAAGAGCTGGTTACAGGACCCAAAAACAACACTGCAACTTGCCCTTCCCAGCATGCATCACCTACTGACAGGGAGGTCAATTTGCTTAACCTTTTACTGCATTTACTGACTCATCACACAGGGTATGTTCAAATGTCACTCACAAACACCACCTACTTGCTCAGAGACTAAACAGGGCATGCCATTCAAACAAAAATCTAAAGGTATGAAGCAACAGCCAATTCAGATGGGAAGGAATCAGTGAAAGACCTCTGGAAGTATGAAGAATCAAATGGAAAGCACACTCGCAAAGGGGAACACCAGATCCCTAGCAATGGACTTCAACCAAATTCAGAACACTAAAATTTCAGAAGAATTTTAAACATGGATGTAAGAAAACTCAATGATATGCAAGAGAAAATAATAAGCAACACAAATGACAAAAAAAAAAAAAAAAATCCAGGACTTGGAAGAAAAATTCACTAAAGAAATTGAAATATTAAAAAAAAAAATAAAACAGCACATCTGGAAATGAAAAAATTATTCAATGAGTTACAAAACACATTGTAAAGCCTCAAGAACAAGCTGGTTCAAACAGAAGAAAGAATCTCAGTGACTGAAGATAACACTTTACAATTAAATAAGTGGGTCACAGAGGTAAAGCAGAGAAATAAGAGATAAGAACAAAGGCTACAAGAAATGTGGTATTATGTCAAGAGGCCTAATGTGGGAATCATAGAAAAGCTATTTTCAATGAATATATAATTCTAAGTTGGCATATTTTTTTCTTTCAATAGTTTGGAGATATTGCTTTACTCTTTTGTCCCCATATTGTTTCTGATGAAAAATTTGTTGTAAAAATAACCTTTATTTTTCACACATAAAGGGTTTTTTTTAATTTTAGCTGTTTTAAATGTATTTTGACATATTTTGAGATCAATAGATATTTATATGCCATTATGAGAAATTATACAGAAAGATTTCATGTATCCTCTATTGTTTCATCTATGATAACATCTTAACAATCTATAGTGTAATATTCCATCTAGGATATTTAAATTGTTATATTCTTCTGATTTTGTTCAGATTTCTCCATTTTAGTCTGGTAGCTGTTAAGAGTTTCTCTGTTACTGGTTTTTAAAATACATCTTGTAGTTTTCTTCATGTCTCTTGTGTTTGTGGTTTGTTGAACCTCATAAATCTAAGGATTTTTCATTTTCTACAACTTTGAAGAATGCTTGGCCATAATTTATTCCAATATATTTTTCTCTTACATATTTATTTTTTTATTTGAGGCCTCCAAATATATTATTTGGCCTACATATATTATTTGTCTCTTGATAGTGTTCCATTGTCCACTACTGCTTTGTTAATTCTATTATTCTCTGCTCTGTGTTTCATTTTGAAAATTTTCCATAACTATTGTGAAGTTAAATTATCTCTTTCTGTAATGTATAATCTTATTTTAATCCTATCAAGAATTTTCTCACCTCAGACAGTGTGGTTTTTATCTCCAGAAGAGATAAAAAGGCTGTAGATCAGCCTTTTTGTAATATATTTTCCATGTCTCTTCTTAACTTTTTGAATCCATGGACTACACACAAAATAACTTTTTAAATGTATTTGCTAACTTTAACATCTTGTCAGTTTGTGTTCGGTTTCATTTTATTAAATTTTATTATGGGTCACAAGTTTATTTTCTATTTTTTGCATGCTTGGTAACATTTTAATACATATTAGAAATTGTGAAATTTACCATGTGGGTTGCTGCATATTCCTAGAAATATTCCTGAGTATTTCTTTGTGACATAGTTACGTTACTTAGAAACACTTAGAACCTTTCAAATCTTCCTTTATTTTTTAGGCAGGATCAGAACACTGTACAGTCTATGGTTAAATGTTCCCCACACTAAGCCAGGACTCTCCTGTATACATTTCTCAAATCCTCATGAATCATGAGGTTTCCAGTCTAACCATTAGGGAACAGGTACTTTTCTGGTGGTATTCCTGGCACCAGGGACTACTACTTCTAACTTTCTGTAGTGGCTCTTATCCTAGCCCCAGGTGAATACTTGAGAAGTATTTTGTGAGATCCCTGGAGTTCTCACTATGTGTTTCTCTCATCTGTCTGGCACTGTGTCCTTGTCTTTTTCTCCCTGGACTCTGCTTTGTCTCTTTATCTCACAAAATCCATGGGACTCTGACTGAGTTCTCTTTTCCTGCACTAGCACTTTGAAACTATCTCAATATTGAAAGTTACAGTAAATATAGTGCTCAACTCATTGGTTTCCCACCACTCAGGGATCATTGTTTTTCGTTGTGGTTTTGTATCTTGAAATTGAACTCAAAGCAGAGCAAATGTTATGGTGTAAGTTCTAGTAGCTACAGAGCTGAGATTTGAGGTACAAATCAGAAAACTAATTACCAGAGCTTTAATTCTAAGTTATGCGATTTGGGTCTTCTAGACACTAAAAATACTCTAGTGAGAGCATAAACAGGATGTGATTGTATTATATAAGACTAAGAAAATCTGGTCTAACTTCTTATGCTATAGAAACTCCTAGTTCTAGGGAAGTGCTTTGTGAATATATCCAAACTGCTTCACAGTTATATCTCTGTCACCAGTCTCTGAAAACCTGTGATTCTAAGAACTGGTAAATAATTGCTCCATGCCTGTGAAAAGAAAGGTTTTCAGAAAAATAGGAATTGCTATGATAAGTGTGCATACTAGAGTGTGGACAGGGACTGAATAAATTCAGTTGCAAGAACTTCTACCTATTATTTTGTTTCCAAACTAATTATCAGAACTTGAAATATCTTTGAACTGTGCAGGAGGAACATACAAATAATAAAACATTTGTAAGCATCCATCCTCACATTCCTACATTAATATTTTCTTTAAAGTAACTATTGATTTACCTTATCAAATAATATGAATATTTGATAGATATAAATTATTTGAAAGATATATATATGTATATATATATATGCTTCCATTTTTATCATTAAGCATTTTATATTTACCTAAATGGTCAAAAATGAGAATGTTAGAGCTGAGTATGGACAATTTTATTAATAGACACAACGGATTTTACACCAAGGATTTTACTGTTCTAAGCATCTAGTATATCTCTGACATTCAGATTACCCAGAATTAAGTGGCTTAAAGCAAGCATTTTTTTAAGCTCAGAGATTCTGTTGGCGAGGAATTCATCACCAAGGAGATGACTTGCCTTTTCTCCTTGTATCTTGGACCTTAGCTGTGAAAACTCAAAGACTGAGTAACTCCATGTATAGGGTTTGGATTTATATGAAGGTTTCTTCAATCATATGACTGCTAGCTGGTCAGGAGTAGTTGAAACACTAGGCTTATCTGAGACTGTCAACAGGAAGCCTGAGCGTGCCTTCTTCACATGGCCTGGCTTCTTTATAATCTTTAGTGTAGCCAAACTTCCCAGAAACAATCTCAAGCAGTTAAATAGAAGGAATAAGTTTTAGTGTTCAATACTACCATGGGGTGACTGTAGTTAACAATGATGTATTGCATATTTCAAAATAACTAGAAGAAAGATTTGGAATGTTCCCAACACAAAGAAATGATAAATATTTGAGGTGATGGATATCCCAATTTCCCTGATTTGATCACTACACATTGTTCATGTTTTGAAATATCACTTGTAAGCCAAAAATATAAATAACTATTGTTTATCAATAAAAATTTATCAACAACAAAAAAGAAAACAAGACAGAAGCTGCATCCCTTTATAATTTAAACTCAAAAGGCTCATAAAATCACTTTTGCTGTACTCTATTGCTCAAAACAGTTACAAACTTGCCCAGATCCAAGGGAAGGGGCATGGACCCCACGGATTGAAGAGATTAATATCAAAAAATGTTATGGCTTTCTGTTTTTAAAATTATATTGATATATATTACATGGCTGATCATTACAGCTAATATTTTTAAAAGCTTTGTAAAACATTGCTTTAAAATAGATTTTTTAAAAAGCTTTAAAAGAGTTGGCATTTAGTGGAATGGGGGAGAGGAGTAAACAGCTACAATTCCTGATATTCTGGAGAGGTTTTACTTCATTGGACCAATAAACTGGATTATACCAACAACCAGCCCAGCATTTGCAGCTGTAATCTCTGGCCTCATCTAACTTCATGGTAACAATATAGTATTTTTGCTTCACAGAGCTATGAACACATGTGAAGATGAAGCAATGAAACTATTAATTTAATGAAAACAAAATACAAAACAAGACAAAATGCAGAATTTATACTGACATATGTCCATGGAATTATGTTTATGTGGTTTTATGTGTGCCAGAGAGTAATCCCAAATACATATCATTATTTTTAAATTTTATGGTTGTTGTTTAAGTATGACATTGGAAAAAATATGAAAAAATTGGTAGTGTAATTTATAATTTTATTGTATACTTTAAATATATATACCCTATACCATATTTTTAAAGTGGTAAGTGTCCCTATTGTTTACTATGAAAATATTCAACAAAGAAAACAATACTGTACAATAACCAATGTAACTACAACTTTCCTGCACCATTTGGAGAGACATTAACAAATGCTTAATCACTTCAAAGATTTTACTGAGAGGAAGAGTTATGTATCCTTAAAAAGGTATTTTTTGTTGTCTAGGAAAACAAACTTCATAATAGCCCTGATAATTCTAATTTTTAATCAGTTGTATTATTACTAATAGAATTTTAGAAGTTTAATTTGGAACATCTAGTACAGTCAACTATTTATAAGATGATAAGAATGAGATACAGAAAATTAAAATTAAAAGCTAGATATTAATAAATCATAAGGCAGGAATTAGAGAATAGGTTCTAAATTGGGTTATCATAATAAACCTACAAATTCTTTAAAACTACGGGTTTCAAGATCCACTTGCCACAGGTTCTATTTCAAGAATCTCTTTTTCCAATTCTACCACTTTCTCAGGATTCAGAAAGCAGTCCGGTGATTGCAGCACTGTGCCACGGAGCGGCTAACATGTCAAAAGTGTTTATTCACTGGCCACCATGTGCTGAGGATTGGGATATGTAGTGTGTGAAAATGAGTGTTAAGCTTCCTGCCTTTGAGGAGCTCAATTCATTGAAGGAAACGGACAAGGGGACAAATGCTTGCAATTTAATACAATAAGTGCTATGACAGCATACCAGGGGAGTATTTAAATTAAATTGAAGAACAGAAGGGCATTGCATGCTCTCGAAGTTGAGACTATGACCTGATTCTTGAAGGATGCTAGAAAGGGTAAGGCATTTAATAAAGCTGGAGGGGGAAATGAGCCTACGAAGATAAACAAGTCTCAGAAGCTCAAGGACTTTCTACACTCTTCTATGGAAATCAGCCTTTTCCCGAGAAAACAAGGGGAGCAATTTCAGGTATCTATGCAGGAAATTTAAAAGATCATTTTGTGACTTGAAAATATTGATCTGAGTACAACATGGAGAGATCCCATCAGAAGAGTGCAAAAGTTTAATCCTAAGAAGCTTTAATTTTGCATAAAATGAATTACATTGCAAGAATTTCCTAGTGTCCTCATTATTGGAGGTTGATTATGGTATTAATCACTCCTCGTTTTTGGGTTCTTAACAAATGAAAAACAAATGCAGAGTCCAACTGTGAATCAATACATGGTATCTGCTTGCTTTAAATTAATAGATAATAATATTAAATCTCAGCAGAATTTCTTATCTCCTTTTTTCCTTAAGCTTGAACTTTGGTGCCTTTCCAATCCTGGCTAACTGCATCCAATTTCAGGCTGAGAAATTGGAAGTTGGGTAGCAGAGACATGGCTAGCGCACTGATGCAGTGCTTGCACATAGATATATAACATATCTGAGCATAAGAGTCCATAAGGCAAGTATTGCATGCTGGTTTTAAAGGCCGGCTATCTTTCTTTTTCTTAAATTGAATTTTATTTTATCATATTATGGTGGTACAAATATTGTTAGGGTTACGCATATTGCCCCTGCCATTCCTCCCCCTCCCCCCGCCTTACCAAAACATCAAGCGTGTCCTACCCCCAGGTGGTGAGCATCGCACCTGTTTTGTAAGTGTAAATTCTTCTCCTCCTCCCCGCTCCCAACTGCCCACTACCCGATAAAAGTTTGTTTTTTTTTTTCTTTTTTTTTGACCTTTGGGTTACATTGTATATCTTTGCCTTTCCCTAGGAAGGGTTAGAGGTATTCCCTCCCCCCCACAATGCTCGCCACAACCCTAAGATGTGTATCTCCCCCTTCCCCAAACCCTAGTGGGCACCATCCCCATTTGAGCACCATAGTTTCAAACTGTCAGTACCAATTTGATGGCGAGTAGATGTGGAGCTGGCTATCTTAATCCAGAGGTCCTACCTCCTGATCAACATGGCTTCTAAAATTTAGCATTCCCTCTCACCAAACAGATAAAGTAGTCTTTCTCACAGAGGAAAAGAGAAACTCAAATATTCTTTCAAACATTTCTCTCTCTTGAGAATTAGGACGGAATTTCTTTCGAAGCACTATAAGGCATTAAGAATCAGGCTTTTTCTCAGCAGTCCCTCAGTTTTTATTCTCCTAAGACTTTCACCTTCACAACAAGCCTATAATCAACCAATAATGTATTTCCTTTGAGGTAAGACAGCAGCAAAAGATGAGGCCAGCCTTGCTCCTTGAGGTTTTCTTGCTCCTTGAGCAAGAGCAGGGAAATCAACCCTGCTCTTTGTGCATCCCTTGAGTCAGCTAAATTGGAAGGAATGTACTTACTTTAACATTTCCAAAATTTGTATTAATATAATTAGAATTCTTTAAGGTATCCTCTTCTATAAGTAGTACAAAGAGCTACTAAAGATACCTCGTGATTATCACATCAGAATTCCTAAGCATGAAAACACTAAAAACACAAGCCACTATCTAGTCATTACAGCAATTATAACCATAAAACAATGTTATCCAATGTCTAACTGCTGTTCAGGCTGGTAAGAGTCTGAGGTTTTATCTCCCCTGCAAGTTAACAAATTGTCTGCTACAATAAGGATTCTGGAAGAGGTATAAGACTGCTAGGTCAAAAGAGTATATTCAGAGCAATAGTAGTAGCTGGAGCATCAGCAGTTTTTTGCACCAGTGTCCCAAGTCACCATTTCCACAGGTTGACACAAAGAGAGCAAGGAGATACCTGCACAAATAGTGGGTTGAGTTATATAGGGGAACCCTAAACCTGAGGAACTTTTCATTTTTTGTAATGGCCAATAAGCATCCCTGTCCTTGGTTCCTGAGGAAAATGCTATCTTTGTTTCCCAAGGCTTTAAGAAAACATGCCCTTTGCATTGGAGGAAGACTTTATCTTTCAATGCTGTTTGTTATAAAGAATCTCTTAAAATGCTAGTTTAGAAAAAAAAAAAAAAGGTAGTCATTTCCTCTGTCAAAACATGAGAGATCCATGGATAATTGTCTCCCCAAAGCATAAACAACATAGGTAGTTGAGTAGATAGACAGACCAACAGATAAATGGAGTTAACACATTGTTGGCCATAAATGGAAGATGAAAATCTCAGCGAGAGTTAAAGACTGGGGACACATATTGTAAATTTGTTTAAGAGAAGAATAATTCAAATGCTACCCTTTAAGACACAGAAGGCATAATGTTTTGAGGTCAGAATACTGTAACTCCCTTTTTGAGGACAGAATATTGTAACTTCCTTATTTTTCATTTTCCCATTTATTTTCCTATTCATGGCATTCTAATGATAAAGTGCATATAGGATTTTAACCAGAAATCTCAGTTAAAATATTTTGCTTAGGTTTAAAAAAGCACACTACAGTCCCATTATGTTCCCAGGGGATTACCAATGTCCCATGATGCATCCCACCACTGACTGTGATCCTGCAACCTACTCAGGCACCAGCCAAGGTCCCACGTCTCACCTTAGCAACCATGAACCCATGCCCTGCATGCCCCAGTGAATTAGTGCACCATGATGCCAGAGACACAGTCCACCATACACATAGGTGACTCCAAATATGCCTCCCTCATGGCTGCTGTGACATTGCCCCATGCACAGTGTTATGACCCAATCACCAGAATCCTCCTCCCAGGTGCCTAAGTAGCCTCATCCATTCAACACTGCCATCAGTGCGGGGAGGCCCAAGCAGAGCAAAATCCCACATCACCCTTCTCTTTGGAGTAGGACTCACTATGCCCCCTGCCTGAGCTTCCATATAAGCCTGAGGAAGAACTTAACTACTCCATACAAATATCCCCCAAGACTAGCTCAGACTGTGACAACCACAGGGGAAAGGGGCAGTGCAAGAGGACAGATGGTTATAGGTTCTTAGTGCATATGCTTCTCTCCTGCCAGGTCAATCCTCTAGACTAAGACACAAAAGTGTGATCTAGCGACCATTCTTTGTGGAGTAGAGAGTAGGAGAGTTCCCAGCAAAAGAGAATATGTTGTGCCAAAAATTTATCTACCCTAGGGTGAGAGAAGCGATTTCAGAAGAGAAGAAACAAACAAAATAATTTTGTCAAAATGAAAAAACAACTAGTTTGACATACCCAAAGGATCACAATGGATCCATAGCAATGGACCCCAACCAACAGGAAATTTTTCAAATATTAGAAATGAAATTCAGAATATGGATGGCAAATAAGGTGAATGTTACTGAAATGAAAGTTGAAAACCAACACAAGGAAGCCAAAAATTATTTCAGGACATAAGTGAAAAAAATGAAAGAAGTCTTTATAGAGATAAACAATATAAGAAATTATATAACAGAAAATAAAGAAGTGAATGCATCATTTAGGTAATTTCAAGATACAGCAAAATCTTAAACAACAGGCTAAACCAAGCATAGGAAAGAATCTCAGAACTTGAAGACAAGGCTTTTGAACTAACTCAGTTATTCAAAGATGCAGAAAAAAATATATAAAGAAAGAAGAATAAATGATTATTTAGATAAATATGGGATTATATGAAGTGAGCCAATGTATGAATTATATGTATCCTAGAGGGAGAAGAAGAAAAAGAAATAACCATGGAAAACTTATTTGAGGTAATTATTTAGGAGAACCCCCATGGTATCACCAGAGATTCAGATATCCAGGTATATAATGGCCAGGGGAAACTGGGAAGATTCAAAGAAATAGGACATCTCCAAGACACACCATCACTAGTCTAGCCAAAGTAAATATGAAGGAGAAAATTCTACAAGCCACAAGATAAAAGCAATAACTAACCTATTAAGGACAACCCATCAGGCTAACAGAAGCCTCCTCAACGGGGACCTTATAAGCCAGAAGGAATAAGGGCCGGATTTTTATTCTTCTTAAGCAGAACAACAGCCAGCCAAGAATTTTCTATCCTGGAAAATTAAATTTCATAAATGATAGAGAAAGAAGGACTTCCAGACAAGCAAACACTAAGAGAATTTGTCACTATTAGCCCTTCCCTGCAGGAAATGGTCAAAAGTGCATTGTACATGGAAGAGCACAATACATACCCACCAGAGTAAAAACATCTGAAAATTAAATCTCACAGCTCTTATAAAAGAACAGCACAAGTAGAAAAATAAAACAATAAGGTATCATACAAGAAAATGAAATGAATAGCATACAACCCATCATTATTAACACTAAACAGGAAGAGTCTGAGTGCTCCACCTAACGAACATACACTAGTTGAAAGAATAAAAAACACAACCCAAATGTATACTGTCTCCAAGAAACACATTTAACTTGCAGTGACTCTCACTGACTCAAGATAAAGGGATGGAAAATATATCCCATGCAAAGAGTACCACAAGCAAGCAGGTGTAGCCATTCCCATATCAGATAAAAGAGACTTTAAATCAACAATGTCATAAAAAGACAAAAGTGTTTATTATCTAGAGGTAAAGGAAGTAATTCAACAAGAAGACAAAATAATCCTAAAGATATATGCACCTACCCCAGGCATTCCCAAATTAAAGCAAATTCTATTAGATCAAAGCAAAGAAATAAACAGTAGCATCTTAACTGCCAGGGACTTCAACACCGAACTGTGCACACACACACACACACACACACACACACACACACACACACACACACAATCGAGTACTACTCAGCCATAACAAGGAATGAAATAATGTCTTTTGTTGCAACTTGAATGGAACTGGGGATAATTATTCCAAGCGAAGTATCTCAGGAATGGAATTACAAACACAACATGGTCTCACTAAAAATTGGGAGCTAAATAATTGGGAGCTACAACTTCACAAATAGTTGTAAAGAACATTGGAAATTAAGAAGTGGGGAGAGTATGAAGGGGTTAGGCATAAAATTTATCTGTTGGGTGCAGTGAACAATATTCTCGTGCCAGGCACAAAAAAAGCCTTAACTTAAGCATTATACAAGTTATCCCTGTAAGAAAAAAAAAAAATTTCTACCCCCTTAATATTTGAAATTTTAAAAAACACACAAATACTAATTTACCTTAATATTCTTTCCTCATGACCAAGACCCCTTAAAGCAATTTTGGTATTACATTTGTGTCACTACTGTAAGTTTTTGCCCTAGCATTGTGAGTTTATAAATTCTTGCCTTCTAAAGAAAAAGTCATGATTGTTCACTTGTTTAACTCTCCTGAATAATCAATCTGAGCAGATTCCCAAACAGAAGACTGCTTTTCGTAATTCCAAATTTTCTGTCCTCATTTGCCTCGAATGGTAGACATGTATTCATGCTATGGATTGATCAGCATCTTGCTTTTCCTTACATTTTAACAGGTTTTGAAAATTTTGTGCCATTTGATAAAAGTATATTTTTATTATATTTTTTCACATTTCCCCCATAGCAGTAGAATACACATCAGTTGTGCAATGTCCTTCATTTGGTTCCTTCTTCTTTTAAATTTACACTATTGAAATGTTACAATCATAATCTCATTTCTAAGAGTCTCTACCACTTACAGGAACAATGTTGGACAGACTATTTATGTTGATTCCCAGACATATAGTTTTTTAAAATATTTTACCTTTATTATCTTCTAATGAGAGATATAAATTTACTGTTTTTCTAGTGGGCCAAGATAATAATATTAAACTGAAAATTATCTACCTTTACAACTATCACAGCAATTCTTTTTTTACTTCAGCATATTGTAACATCAGTGGTACAAATGTTTAGGTTACATATATTGCCTTTGCCCTGTCCAAGTCAGAGATTCAAGCATGTATATAACCCGTCTATCAATATTAAATAATGTACAACACTTGTTACACATTTAATACTTTCAGTCTTCTAAATATTTTTCATAAATTCACTCTCCTGATAATTTTAAGAGATTTAAATTTTTCTAGTGTTCTTTGTCAATAATTGTGATTAAAATTTTTAATTGATCTTGGTAGCATAATTATGCAAACTAAACATCATTTTTAAAACAAATGTCAGTGCAGAATGGATATAAATGATACTTGTATCTTGAGATATATTCATATAATAGGAAAACAATTATAAAAAGTTTACACAAGTGAAAAATAAGAGAAAAAGGAAAAACATTAAGAAATAAACTTTTCATTTTTATTCTGTCAAACCAAAATTAATTACTTGAATTTAGCAATACAGTGATTTTCTACCTTTCATTAAATTTGTTTGGTTAACTAAAAGTTAACCTGCTTCACAAAGAAACTCAACAATGTCTTCACTTACAAAAATGAAGACTTAACTCGTACATTTTCTGTGTTTAATGTAGTGTCCTTTTTATTAGAAATATTCTTTTAAAAGCTCAAACTTATAGTTATCATATAAGTTTGGAGACTCCAGCCCCCAAGGTAAGGTGAGAAAATAAGAGTTTAGAACCCATGAAAATCAGATATACCTGTGGCCCCACAGAATATCCTGTAATATGTATAATATCCTTGTCAGTGAGAAACTTCAGGACCACAATGAAAATACTATATATTGCCACAGTAATATATTACTGTGGCAATATATAGTAAAATACTATATATTGTCACATCAATACTATATATTTATTGCTTTGTTTTATTTATGAAAAATAGCTAAAATAAAATATTAAATTTATTTTTAGTCACAGGTATAATTGTTAATAATGTTCAGATATTTATTATTGGTTATGTGCACTTCTTACAGTAATCTATAAGTCACATAATTTGAAGAAGAAAAATGAGCACAGGGAGGTTGTGTAACTTTTTCAAAGTCACACAGAGTCCATGTCAGAAACGAGTCACAATTTAGCCCCAAACATTCTGACTGAAAAGTAAAAGCAGCCAATACAGTATTACTAATTATAAGACTCCATTCATTGTCTCCCATTTTATGGAGTCTGCCTCCATTATTTGTTGTTTGATTATGAACGGCTCTTAAACCTCACATCTGCCCCCCTCTTCTCCTTCTGTCTCACATCTGATCAAAATTACAAGAAACCGTGGTTGCTTGCTACTTTGGCAGGTACAGGAAATCCCAACCATGTAAGCCTCCACCCTAAGCACAACAAAAAAATACAAACCAGTCTCCTTTCCCTGATCTTACAAGCCATTTTTGGATGGCTTGGGAGACGTGCGCAGTCCTCACAAGAAAAGCTGCATTATGTAAATGATAAAAGTCTACAATACCTTCTTATTGTGTGCAGTGTCATCCATCTCTACATTGAATCCAATTTTTAATGGGGGTCTGTCTTCTTTTATACAGAGTAGCCGCACACTGTCCAGTACATATGGCATTATGTTATAAAATTTGCTAATGAAACAGTGATATTTTGTGGTCCTCAAATGCACTATTTTCTCAAAAAGAAGTTTTGATAAGAAAAATCAAATACAAGCATGATTCTTGGTTAATTCAAGATATTACAGTACAAGAATCTTTTCATTAATTATTATGATTATTATGTGTGTTTGTGTGTGTATGCATATATCTATACACATATACAAAAATAAAGCATAAAATATTGCACTATAAGTAGAATAACTCAAAACTGTACAATAAAATGTACATTTTCTACAAAATATTTGATTTATCTATTTTATCTTCTAATATGTCTCTACCTCAAATTATAATCACCAAAATATTCCAGTGTACTATATTACATTTGCTTATTTATTTCACCTTCAACACATGTTGGCATATTCTTATAATTGCTTAACCTCCCTATACTCAATTCCTTCCATACTATATTGAGTGTACTGATTATTGACTTGACACTTTGCAGAATTATGAGAATTTATGGAGTAATGACTGTGAAAATTTTTCAGAGTAAACATCTTATAACAATGTAGATAATTATTATTTTGGAAACAATAATAAAAGGAATTTATGAATTTAAATGTTAAACTTAAACCAGTAGTATAGAAAGTAATTTCATTTTGTTCTATTCATAGCCTAGCAATGTAAAATGACTCAACTAAATAGATCACCAAAAAATCATGAATATTTATATGCATAGACCATTTTTGATTGTGAACCACCAACGTCTGTCTTATTTCTATTGTTCTTTGTAACCCTAGTTTTAAGCAAGTTCACTGTAGGTGTATACTGTGTTGAGTGAAAACTATCCAGTTATAGGACTGTATAATAATACACTTGCACGTAACATGACATTACGTACAAAAGTAGTGCATTATTATATTACATACACATATCACTTAATAAACTCTTTAACTTTCATATTTTCATTAAATGAGATTTTCACATATGTAAACTTACTTGGAGTAATCACTCCCATAGTTGTTTTTGTTGTTGAAACAAATAACAGATTTTGTCATCTCATTTTTTTTAAATAATTTATAAAAATTAATCAGGACCTGAATTTATTTCCATTTGCTTTCAAAGTGTATATTTTTCTATTTTATCATGATAAACAATGAAAACAATGTTCAAAAACAGCCTCTATATATCCCTATCTTTGGTGCTGCTTCTAGTTAAGCAGATCATTTACTCAATTGTTATTAGCATAATATATTCTCTACAACTGCGATCTCCAAAGCCCAGGCTGCAGACTGGTACTGGTCCATGGCCTATTAGGAACTGGGTTGCACAGCAAAGCAGATGAGTGAGCCAAGCTTCATCTGTATTTACAGCTGCTCCCTGTCACTTGCTTCACCACCTGTGCTCCACTTCCTGTCAAATCAGCAACAGCATTACATTCTTATAGGGGCATGAACTCTACTGTAAAGTGTACATGTGACGGATCTAGGTTATGCACTCTTTATGAGAATCTATTGCCTGATGATCTAAGGTAGAGCTGAGGCACTGGGGAGTGACTGCAAATGTAATAAATGTAATGCACTTGAATCACCCCCAAATCATTCCCCTTGTCCCATTCTGTGGAAAATTTGTCTTCCATGAAACCAGTCCCTGGTTCCAAAAAGGTTGGGGACCACTGCTTTACAAAATCCATTTTATCTGAAAAGCTTAGGGAATGCTAATATCATTCAATGCCAACATGAATTATGTTAATGAGATTCTTTTAGGACCAACATCTTGTTAAAATTTGACAGCACATTCACTATTTAGAAGAGGGAGCAACTCAAGAGAACCATGATCAATACTTCACAGGTAATATTAGTTGGTGCAACATTCTATTCCTATATATAGAACATGATAATATTCTATATAAGTGTTTATGAGATATTTTTCTTAGGATATCTTTGATTCAGATTAGTGTTTATGGAAAGAGATCACACTAATAATGTAAATGGCAAAGTAGATCATCTCATATGGTGTTGAACTAACCAAAGCCATCGGTCTTTACTCTTACTGTCTATTTATAGGATTTAGGATTGTAACTACCATTCAAAAATGGATTTTCAGCAAAGAAGTCAAAAGTTTGCAATCTGGATGAACTGAGAAGAAATAATCAAGGACTCTATAACTTAATTTGCATTTGAACAAATAAATAAAGGCTAGAAATCCATTGACTTGAAATTATATGTTAAATTATAATTTCCAAAATGTATACAAAACACATAATTTTAAATTTCCAAATGTAAAATGAAGACATGCAAAATATTTTATTTATCTTAACATTTAAAGGAGGAACCATTAAAATGTTAATAACAGCTCAAAAATGTTCAAAATCTAGGTATTAATATTTATAGGTAGTTAGATTAAAGATGATAATAAAACAATTCTAAGATAGATACAAACTGGTTAATGTCCAGCAGGGCAATAAACCAAAAACTTTCGTTCTTCTTTTCCATTTAGAAATAATTTGGATCTCTACTAGCCAAGCACCTACAAATTAAACTCTTTTCAAACAGAATTATAAAATACCACAGTCAATAAAAAAATCATCAATGGTGCAAGGCCGGCACTGCACTGAAATTATACCCACAAATGTCTTGTGCCTTTCTCCAAGTTCTGGGTACTTTTTTCTTCTCGATAGAAATAGCAGCAATGTCATCTTCTTATGCAGACTGAGCTTTTAAAAAAATATTCAACATGAGACCAAATATGTCCTCAGGCTATCAACTATAAAAATCTGTCCCTGATTTTACTGACAGAATGGGAATATGATTTCTAAATAGTTATTCAAAGCAAGTACATCCTCTAGATTGAGTTCCAAATAGGGTACTATGGACAATAATCACCAAAAAATGATCACAAGGAGAAGTAAATATATTTGATGGAGTCTATATTAATATAATTCCAACTATA
This sequence comes from Mirza zaza, assembly GCA_008750895.1. Classification (NCBI taxonomy): domain Eukaryota; kingdom Metazoa; phylum Chordata; class Mammalia; order Primates; family Cheirogaleidae; genus Mirza; species Mirza zaza. The sequence goes on from VSMD01076027.1 coordinate 96,340, forward strand.
GCGATTCATTTTTTTAGTCTGAAATGAAGAAAAACTTTTAAAAGAACACTAGATTACGGGAGTGACCAGAAGATCATTAGCTTTCAAACTTACTGGACATTCCTCAAGAATAAGCACTTTTATAATGCAAATCTAAACACTAAGACATGTAAATCAATTGTTTGATATAGTTGTCTATGGTAGTATATGCAATGTGTTCAATTTATAATCATTTCTATTCTTTATATTTAGCTAGTTGTTTATAGTTCAGCATGAATCTCTATGCTGTTTATAAATAAACACATAATTATGGACATAGTTTAAAAAATATTGCTGTATATCATGGATACTAGGTAATCATAGTATCTGAGTTAAGGCTCAGAATCGTGGGTCTGTGAAGTAAGATTTCAAATATATAAAATATTAAGTGAAAAAATCCTTGTATCTCTGCACCCATACTTAGAACACTTTTTACAATGCTGTTTATGCAGTATAATAACACATTTCTTTAGATTGTTATTGTAAGTAAATAAAGCTTAATAATTGCCAGGCCTTCAACATCTCACTGAATAAAAGAGCTTGGTACCAAAACAGTTTAAGATTCAGAATAATTGCTGGGCTTTCAAATAAAACAATTACCTGCTCTCACCCCAGGCATTCAGCATCAAAAGAGAGACTCTCTTGTTAAAGATACTTTTAGATATTCTAGACATATTGAGAAAAAAAATAGGTCTTTGTGTGCCAATAAACTGAAAGATAAAAATGTATTAATCATTGAAAATACTAAGGAATCCAGCACTGACTTTCCTATTTTGCCTTTGAACTAACAAAATAAAATTTCTTTAATAAAAAACAACTTTAAAAAATATTAATTGACATTACTTTAGAATTGCTATACAAACTTTCCCCCAGAGCCAACAAACCACTCAGCTGGTGTTACCAAAAGCTTGGCACCTGTCCTCAAGACCACATCAGAAGTACAATAAAACTAGTTGAGGAGAAGGAAAGAGAAGTTCATTACATTGCCAGCAAAGGAGGAAAAATGGTAAGTTCTCATCTCAAAATCCAAATTTCCTGAACATTAGCAGAGATACAGAGCTTTTAAAGGGAGGGCCCTCAGTTCTAGGCTACTGTGTTGATGATTCTAATCATCTCATCTCAGCTGAAGACAAAGCCTGTGACCTCCACCCACCTGGGCCCACATGGGAGGGTGATGCCCACCTGAGATGGCTGAGCTATTTCCTGTAACACAAAGAACAAAAGGCATTCTCCCTGCCCAAATCAGTGATGCAAGCCAGGCTGCAGTTCGCCCAAAAAGTGGGGGGCACTTTAAAGAGACAGAACATAATTTTGCCAGACTGCTTCTGTCTATGTAGCTTGGCACCAATCAAATCCCCACTCTCAATTTTTCCCAGGGCTCCTGTTGGAATACTGGGAGGCAGGAGAGTTTGGGCTCCGCCTTCACCATCTGAATATTGGATTTAAAAGAAAAAAAAAAAGGAAAGAAACTTTTTCTTTCCTGGGGCTTCTTACTATCTGAAAGCCTTTGTAATCTGGGGGCAATGCTCTTTCTCATGTTCTTCCTTTTTACAAGAAAGCACACTAACTCTACATAAATTGTCTTCCACTGGCTACGAGGTGATCCATGGCCAAATTGAGTTTTATACCTGGTCCTAGAAGTTGAGAACACCCTTAACCCCAAGTTACAAGTTAATGGGCACGTGACTGAAGAGTTCCAGTTACCTCTCACAGTAGCAGCAGGTGCTCAGTGGGATGGGGCTCTGGCTGTCCACCCTTTTCCCATACAACAATGGGCTGAGGCTCTCCCAAAATCACACAGGTACTACCAACCCAGGCCAGGGGAAGTGCAGAAAGCACAAGGCATCCCTGATCCTGTCTTGATCACATTGGCCACTGATGGTCCACTTGGCATGGGCAGTGTGCAAATAAGAATAAATGTTCTTAAGTATCCCACTCCTGTTCTAGGCAAACACCAAAGGTATATAGGAATCCTGCAGAGCACAATATGCAGTTGCATTAGGCTGGGATCAGCACAGACAAAGGAAGGCACTGCTTCTGGGCTGATTGCTGGTTTCTGGCCCTGGCCCCTCACTGCACTGTAGAGCATGCATGTCTGGGGCGTGGGGGCTGTCCAGTGGCAGATATTTTTCTCTAAGCCCCACTCTGTTTCCCCTCCCTTGATGTCAAGATGGCTGTGGTGGGCATTAGTTGCCCCGGGCGGGACTCCAGACTCCCCATGCAGGGCTGTTTCCTGAACTGGCTGCTGGCCTCTGCCAGGGGGCTGATCAGTGCAACCTCGAGCCTGCAAGGGAGTTGGCACACCTGGACTGTCACACATGTGCCTGGGGGTGGGGGAGGTTGGGCAACAGGCACTCTCTTCCCAGCCCCCTTGCCGTGTAGGAGTTGGCCATGCCCATTGGTTCCCCCTTCCACTGTGGAAATCTGACTGTGTAACTAAAAGAAAGTATACCAGTAACTTTATCTCAGGCCTCTAGGACCTGACCCTTGATAGAAAAATTTCAGTGATAAGCCAGTACAATTTCAAGTTTCATTTAACAGCCACTTTTCCTCACACACAAGCACATATATTGGATAATGGTAAAACTATTTTTTATAGACATAGGTTCACAGACCATTCAGCAAAAATTTTTCCCAAGGGACTTTCAGATGGAACTTTTGTATGTTGCAACAAAACTCACAAATAACAAATGAAGACAAAACAGAGGATTCTCAACACAAAATACTAGGCCTATCAAACAAATGGGAATCCAAAGGGAACAAATGCCACCACAAATGGCACCTCTCAGATGGTGCCGCAAATGCCCTGCCATGGGGATGGAGGGTTCAAAATCCTACCCAAATGGTGCTTAGTACCCCTGTTCCCTGGGAACCTCAAATGAGCTCCAAATCCAAACCAGGGTCCCAAGTTCCACTTAACTCCATAATTTCACCCCCCTCTAATGCCACGCCTCCAAAAACCAACAGGAAAGTTATTAAAACTCTCTCCAAATGAGTGAAATCGGGGTTTTGGGGTGCACTCCGGGAAACTTACTGAACAAACAAATGGCCATGGTATCCAGACATTTCCCAAATCGGCTTTCTTCCCCTCAACTCTGTTCAGTTTGGTTAGAACTTGATCCATTTGAAGAGAAAAAGATGGGACTCTTTGGAGCTAATTAGGCCCCTGCAGCTGCTGGGAGATTCCCTTTATTTCTTACTTGAAAAGGCAATACTTTTGCCCATGGCTTCGCCTAGAGCTGTTCCCTGCCTCCTCCAGCAGTTGCAGGGTGCCATTCTACCAGGAAGCCAGTGGGCCTGCCCAGGGACACCAAAACCCGTTACTAAAAGCTCAGCACTTGTCCGTGAGGCCCCATCAGTAGAACAAGAACAAATGGTTGAGGCACAGGAAAGAGAAGTCTATTCCTTTGCCAGCAAAGGAGGAAAAATGGTAGACTCTTGTCTCAAAATCCAAATTTCCTGAACATAAGCAGACATACACAGGGCCCTCAGTTCTAGGCTACTGTGCTAATGATTGTAATCATCCCATCTCTTCTGAAGACAAAGCCTGTGACCTCCATCCACCTGGGCCCACCTGGGAGGCTAGTAACCACTGTGGGTGGCTGAGCTATCTCCCTTAGCACAAAGAACAAAAGACATTCTCCCTGCCTTAGGCAGGGATGCAGGCCAGGCTGCAGTTTTCAAAAAGAGTCAGGGAAATTTTAAAGAAACAAAAAATATTTTTGCTGTTTCCCCCCACACACCCTGGCCATTCCCTCTATTACACTGGTAGTTATCTCCATTAATTCTTAACATTCCATATATCCTAGTCTATATTGCATGTGCCCACAGCTGAACTAGGGGACAGTTTCTCCCCCTCTGTAATACTAAGTTAATAGGGAATGACTTGCAGAGTAAATGCAATTGCTATTTTAAGTGCCCTCCCTTGAAGTCCCTGAGGACTATCCTATTCATAAAATGGTCATATATAATTTAGACCTTAACTTACAGGTAGCCTTTTGTCTACATTAAGCACAAGTGAAGATCTCAAGAAGGTGCTAAGTGACTTGTAGGCAAAAGTTTCATATTATAGGTAGGATTATTGAGGCTGAACCCATGAAGGTTCAGATAAATCAACAAAATCTCTACAAAAGCTTGCATAATACTGTTTAAAACCAGAAGCAAAAAAGCCCAAACAATTAATATTAAAAATATTTTTAATAATTTAAAAAGGACTTTACCTTTTAAAGTCAGAAGTTCCAACCAATAGTCAAAGTGTGTTAGAAGAGGGAATCGTATGTTTTACTAATGCTTCTAATATTATACTCCGAGGCAAAAACAAAAACACAAAACAACAACAAAAAAATAAAACTTACTAGAAATCCTGTTAGAAAATTAAGACAAAACCTTGTTGTGGCTTGGTCATATCTTGAAAATGAAAAGAGAGAATATAAGGTATGTAACTCCCTTACCAAATAAAAATTTTGTCAAGATGTTAGAACTAAATCAACCTCACTAGAGTTTGGTGGTTGGCTAGAGATGAGAAGCATTAAGTATACACTGAAAATGGATGTGTATGTGCAGACTTTCATGATTTTAGAAACTGTTGGAAACAACAAAGGTCCCTGACCTGAGCAGCAACCCAATTAAAAATGATCAACATATTAAAGAAATTTTTAGTGCTCTATTACATTCTATGGTGATGGCTATTATAATGCAGAAACTCATGAATAAAAGGATAGGCATAAAAAAGCTAAAGTAAATTTCTTGTATGATCTCTGGGAGAAATTCCAATGCCAACCATGAGAGTAGCTCTCTGTATCTCTGAGACTGGCTGCTAAATAGCACTGGAGGACCTCAAGTGGGGCCTTAAAAAAAATTTAACATAAAACCACCACCACAGTACGGATAAATTGGCCATTGTACTTAATAAATTTTGGGGGGAAATATTTATGCTAAAACTCCTGAGTTTGTCTCTGATGTATCTGTTACCATCATAATCCTGGTAAATTGTGAAGGTACACAATACGTGGGAAACGTGGAAACCCAAACCTCAGGATCCTTTCAAATGTCTCCAAATGGATTTTCTATATTTTTCCCCTGAAATGAGTTATGAATGAGTTGGTCATTGTTCACTTATTTTCAGATAGCCTTTCCCTACCCAAGAGCTATGTCTGTAATGACAGCCAAAAAAAATCACTCAGTTTTGTGTTTTCCAACTGTGAATTTCAAGCTCTCTAGCAATAGAAACACTCATTTAATTAGGCATTGTTTATCAAAGAGTGTAAAACTCTACTGCTATTTTAAAACTTAATAGTCCATATAACTTCCATTTTTTAGAAAGGATATGAGGAACAAGTGAAATTCTGAAAATCAAATTAGCCACAGTCTCAGCATCATTCAAACTTCCCTAGTGAAGGTACTATCATTTGTTTTAATGAAAAATAAATTAATTCCTATCATGATGCATAAGAGATAGTAAAAAGCAAATTGTTTTTTGCACTCTCACACACTACTCACCACACTTCTGACACCAAGTGTGTAGTTTTTGTTTTTCCCTACACACCATATAATTTGATAGACAACAACTTAGTGTCCACTGTCTATAGTATTTATTTATGATATTATCTACCTAGATTTATAGTCAGATCTCACAGTTTAAGGGCTTTGTCCTGCAAGACTGCTCCCCCACTTCAGATGCCAATTGCAAGTAGTAGATTGTCATCTGTATTTTGGACTGACCTGCTATAAATTGGGGTTCCCACAACACCCTACCCAGGTTTTAGTAATTATCTAGGATATCTCATAGAACTTGGGGAAACATGTTTTTTGACTTATTATGAAGGAAATTACAAAAGATCCAGATGAACAAACAACCAGATGGAAGAGAGGCACCCTCCTAGCACCTTTATGTGTTCAGCAATCCAGAAACTATCCAAACCTTCTCCTTTGGGTTTTTATGGAGACTTCATTATGTAGGCACGGTTGAGTAAACCATTGGCCATTGGTGATCAACTCAACCTTCTGCCCCTTTCCCCTCCCTGGAAGTTAGAGGTGGGGCTGAAAGTACTAACGTTTTAATCACCTGGTTGTTTCCCCTGGCAAGCAGATTCCATCCTGAGGCAACCCCAGAGTTCCTCAAGCTTGGTCTCATTTGAACAAAAAATGCTCCTATCACCCAGAAAAATTTCAAGGAATTTAGAAGCTCTGTGTCGGATGTTCCTATTAAATAAATTACAAAGGTCTTAGGAACTCTATGTCAGCAACCACGGGCAGAGACAAACATATACATAATCTTATTATTTCACAAGATGCTTTAACTTTACAATTACAATTTGAAAACCATGTGCCTAGTAATATCATTTTCTATTCTACATCCCACATTTATGTAAGCAGACATAGTTAAATATTTCAAAAGATTAATGTAATGTACCCATTCTTATCAGTAGATACTGGCAGCCTTCCTCAACATCCTCCTAAGTTATCTTTGTATGACCTAATGCCTGGATATCTGGTCTTCTGGATAAGACAGTAAAGAAGAATAGTCTTCCAAAACTGATAGAAAGAATCCTATCAGGAACTGTTAGCTTTCTGAGCAGTGAAATTTCAAGCAATTGACATTTGTATTTAATGTCTACCAAAGATAACAACATTATCCTCAAATCACAGGAGAAGATCTGAACCAGAGACTTCAAGCTGAAAACTCTTAGGAGCCTTCTGGAATTAGACAGTTTTCATAATGACAACTTCTCTCCAAGACGTTTGACTCAAGTAGTTTTCTATTTGAGATGGAGACAGCATTTGTCCAAGATATTTGGAACAAGAAGACAGATTACCACTCTTTAGACTTTAATTATATTTTCTTTATTTTCCTAGATATCCTCTGTCCTCTTTTGCTGCTTTAAGCATACTATTAACTATTTTATCTGCGACACCTCCATTCTTATTTCTTTTTGCATCCTTAGTCACTTATGAGTCTAATACCTGGACATAAGTTATTTGTGAACTGGCTAACACATACTGTATAAAATAGACTGTTGGATTTGTTTTCCTTCATGAGCCACCAGTTTACTTTGGTATAATTCACTTATGATAAGTTGGTTGATTTCCTTGGCAGCTGATTCAGTCATTATGTAACATTTAAATAGCACATACCCCACCATTCCAAACAGTCTGAAAACTAAAATTCTCTGTTGCTTCATTACTAGGAAAAAAGGCTCTTACCTTCATCTTCATCAAAACACTATTCTAGGACCTTTTTTAGGAGCTAGATTTTTTTAGCTTGTTGACAAATGAACTTCCATAGAAATAAAACTTGGAGGAGAATTAGAGAACAGATGGTGCCTATTAGGAGACTATCTCCCTTTTACTTACTTTATGAGTAAGAAATACTACTTCTCTTTTCCTTTAAGTCTATCTATTTATCTTGATACTAAAAATTTGACTTTCTAGGGCCAAACCATTCAAGTTAAGCATTGCCACATTGTTGCAGCACTGGGCCTCATTTTGAGAAACAAAATCCTAACCCCTCAAAGGGAGTTATAGACTATTTATTCTCTTTAATCCTCCTCACTCTGTGCTTTAGAAAAGGCCAAGGGAGTGGGGATATTTTATAAGATCTATCAGAGAAGAGAAGGGGTAACAGGCAATGCTCTTGTTCATAAAATTGAATAGACAGTGATTCAGTAAGGAGCCTCTTTGCATAGCATATTGTCCTCTATGTAAAGAACATGTGCTGTTTTAGGGGAAGAAGACTGTGCCCCACCCATGCACCTGTCTCCAGAATGTGTAATATAAAAGCTCTGGGAAATTAAACAAAATACCTGGTGGTGAGGAGAAACAAAAACGTTAGATAATATGGATAATATATCTGATTGTGAGGTCACTTTGAATTGGGAATGGGATCTATGCTCTTACTTTAATTTAGGCACTCTTGATTAGTGACTTAGAAGCAGACTGTAACCTCTTATATTAATTTTTTTCTGATTTTTTAAATCTGTATTGCACTATTTAGGTTTGTGATCTCCACTGTTCTAAATGCTGCTGTGTAGCTGCTACACTATCAGATGTTCTAGCAAATGGTCATCAAACAAACAGAAAATCATGACCATTAAGGAGGATGAAACAACATCGCTCACAAACTTATTATACCATCAAGACCTCTCAAGTGATGGTAAAAAACAGTATTGATAATGCCTCCAGATAGTCTGCACTTCAAGTCGTGCTTTAGAATAACTATTGGGGGTAAGGTGGACACTAAGAAATGAATCATCTTCAACCCTCAGTTTACGGCCTGCCCTAATGTGACTCTACTATTTGGCTGTCACCACTAACACAACTGTACAATCTACTATGTTCTTTAATATAACTTGACTAATGACTGGAAGATAAAAAGTTTCAGATATATTGTTCATTTCAGAATCTTTCTGTAAAGCCTTAATGAGCATGATACTTTCTATCTTAATATATTACATCATAAAATTGTTTATTCTATAAGCTGTTTCAAAACTCTCACCTCAAAATCTTCACCTTCCTGAGTCTACCAAATCTAAACTGTTGCATCATAATTCATATTCACTTTTCAATTCATTCTGCTCATCACCTTTTATGATACATAGAATTATTCTCCATGATATTCAGGTATCTCAGGTTCTGCCACATGCTTACCTCCCCAGGCTCATTTTTTCATGATGCTAGTACACTCACGTTCCAAGTTATCTTCAAACAGAACAAATATCAATTGTTCAAGTTGATTTCAAACATTTTCCACCTCTCCTTCAAGACATTTCTTTTAGGTTTATCCATGTAGACCACTGTATTAACTCCTTTTTGGTGCTTTCTCTGTAGCCCCAGTATTACTATCATATATATATACTCCTCATATAGTCATTAAATTACATATTCAGGTTATATTTATACGTCTGTATTTTCTACTATTTTTACATTTATGGGTTACTTGTAAATACTAAAAATTTTGGCAGCACACTTGACAGAATTAGGACTGAAAACAATATACCCACAAGTCTGTAATAATAGAACAAAATCTCTACAGTGTACCATTTCAGAGTGTCCATAAAATAATCCATAGTTACTGCAGTATTTACTGTTATCCATTCAATACCATGTTGCTTTTAGAAAGAAAGGTTTACTGCCCTGCACAAGCTCTGTTATGTTCTCATGAGGCCAAAATCTTAAATGTTCCAGGAAACACTTCCTTTGGCATTCATTTAATTCTTTGCTTCATCTCTCTTACCTCTGACTCAAAGCAAGTTGTACCTTGCTCTGCAAATAGTGTAGCATTCAGCCTGACAGATGTGGCTACAGAAATAGGTGAACAGACTTTAAAATCAAAACACATATTATGTACCCTTCAAAATTTGGTATTTAGCTGCAAAGAGTTCAGGGAACACTGTTCTGCTGGGTCAGGTTTGGTCATACTTTTTAAAAACCACAGTTTAAGATAAAGGATTTCTTGAATACTGGTAAAAGACTTTTTTTATTTTCATATCCCCAGAGTTTAGTGCAGTTTTTGGAATATTAGAAAAGTTAATTAAATCAAGTACAGTGTTTCATCCATCTATTCATTTCTAGCCTCATTTGCAACAAATAGTTACTTGTTTCTCAACAATGACATTTTTTGGACAGCAAACTTGTGAACATTTGGCTACAATGGGTAAACAGGGGGCTTCTGATGAACTCCCTTGGACATCCTCAGATGTATACTCAGGAGTTTCAGTTTATTGAGATTTAATTTGGCATGGAAAACACAGCCCAGGGAAATGCAATGGAAGTTTTTCAACAAATGATTAAAAACACCTATTGCTTTCCATGGTGTAAGTTTGCTCTGAGATGTAAAGAAGTTGAAACTTTTAAGGTAAACTGATGTATAAGAAAATCTCATCCATTTTTTGCATAAAGGCCTAATTATGGAAGTGTGATTATGCTAACCCCCTCATCATTCAACTTCACAACAACAAATCAATATTGACTGCCTACTTTATACAAGTCACTCTATTAAAAAATGTAGCTTGTATAGCTAAGGAAATGAAGTTTAAATTTTATTTAATTTTAAATATCTTAAATTAACATCATTGCATGAGGCTTGTCACCATATGAGACAAAGCAAGTCTATATGATACATAATACCTTTGATATACGATTTATTGTGCTTCTTCCAATTTGGAGTATCTATGATTCACAGGCAGTAGTAATCAATATTTGAAATCATGCTGTCAAATTAAATGATCATGGTTTTTACCATTTTAATAGGTTGTCTACATGAATTTCAACTCTCTGTTTAATTTTAGAATAAACAAAATAAGCATATTAATATGCTATTATCAGACATGTCTTTAAAGAAATCACTTCTAATTATATTCACAATATAAACTTTATTCAATATGACTTTTTGAAGAGAAATTTTCTGAAGCAAGAAGTAGAAAAATCTATTTTAATAGAGCTTGGTGCAAGTTTTACTTCTACTAACTTTTAAAAATACATTCAAAATATCCAGGGACAACCCATGAGTAGCTATATTAAGATAAATTACCCTTACCATAAGTATAAATAACTATTATTATACTCTAGTCATGGAAATAATTCCATCAAGTATACATACTATATGATTTATTATTAATACTTTTGTTGCCCAATGTTTGTCAGGATTCTTTACCACTGTTTTATTATTTCTTCTTCATCTTATTTTCGTCCTTTCTCCTTTCATGACTCCTTTCTTCCTCACTCTTATTTTCTTTGTTCTTCTTCTTGTTTATTCTTCCTACTCTTTTTGTTTGTGTTCTATTTCTTCTTATTTTGCTATCTTTTTGTTATTTTTGTTTTCTTTTTGCCATTTTTTTACTGGTTGTTTTTCTAGTAAGTGTTTTTCCTATTATTCTTTGTTCTCTCTTTTTATCTGATTCTTTCTCCTTTTTTATTTCTTCTTTTTACTTCTGGTAAATATTAATGTAATTTGGTAATTTCTTGCTCTCATTGAAGAAAATTATTTCTTCTTCAAAACTTTTTGAGCACTTTAGTCTCGCGGATCTTCCCCACATCGAGCAATTCATTACATAAATTAACAAACTCATTCGTTAATATATTGTTAATCCTTTTGATCTCTAGTATGCTAAACAAAACCTTTCCAAAGATAACCAGTAAATATTGATTGAATATCAACAGTATTTCTATTATATGAAAAATCCCTCCATGTAAGATAGGCTTGGGAAAATATAAAATGTGCTAATTATTTTCCCTTAAACTTTCTAGGAATTTCCTGAAGTTTTTACTTCAACCTTATAAAGGCCAACATACCATATATTCTCTACTTCCTCTCATACTAAAAGTGAAGAACAAGAAATGGGTCCCCTCCCCCCAAAAAGTTTATCTTTTAAAGCTTCTAACTTTTGGAAAAAAATGAAAGCCTAATATTAGTTCAAGTTTTAAAATGCTTATCAGAGAGTCTATTGAACTAATTTAATGCTTAATATTTTATTGCTTTTTTTATTAAAAGCAAGTGAACATAATATATTTGAGGTAAGATTCTATATCATTTCAAAAAGATGTTAGGAAAACCTGATGTCGTTTATGAATTTATGAGATTATAACATGCAAATCTACACCAACCAAAGTAGATTTCTTAGACTACAAACTAAGAACTTATCCTGGCAGATGACCTCATGGTTAAGTGTCTCATCTGTGGCCAAGTGGCCCTTTTTATAGGAATCTTTTTTACGCTGGCAGACACACTGTGGCTCTTGTCTGACCTGTGTCCAGTTTATTCTTACCAAGATAACTATTCTCTAAGGGAGAGCCCTGACAATAAAGAAATTGAGTTCAGGTGTGTGTGTGTGTGTGTGGTAAGACACAATAAGGGAGTAAAACCAAAATGCATGAAACAGAAGAAATATATTATAGTTTGCAGAGATGTTAGGGTTTCTAAAGGGAAGTCCAGAGGTATCCAGGGGCCCAAGCAGCCAGAGGGGAGTGACAGAGAGAGGACCAGTGGGACTATGCTTTCATTAAAGTCCATAAACATGTATTCCCCACAGGAATCGTGTATTCCTCATTTAAAGAAAACTTGTGCATGAAGGCAAAGCTTATTTACATGATTCTAGCATTGATCCTTTGGTTTTACCACATTTAGCAGCTATGAAGCGCGTTGAGTTGTGGGTCAAGAAGATAAATAATAAGTGGGATATATCACAAACACCACACAGGGAAGGAAAGTTTTATCTAGGCTGAAGGTGATAGGGTTAGGCTGGGTTTCAAACAACTTATGTCAGGACTAAATGAAGATGCCATGGCAGCAACTTCATTTAACAAATTGATCACACTCATGTATACACACGCAAAATCAACTCTCATTATTTGCATTAGTTATGTTTTATAAAGTCAATATTAATACTGAATTAATGAATATTGAACTATTATTGCCCCTAGGGTAAATTGTGTGTATGTATGTATATACATAAATCACAAACACACACACACATAAACATATGTAGATTATAATTTTAAATCCTGTAATAAAATCAACTCATCCTAGTAGTTTTTTTTTTTTTTTTTTTTAATTTTACAAGAAAGAAAATGAGTTTCAAGAATGTTAAGTGACTTGCATGTGGCCATTCACAAAGAGTTGCGAGAGTTGGGATTTAAAGCTTATCTGACTGGCCCCAGAGCTGAAAGTTCTTGGCCTTTACCATGCACTGTGTCCTACAGTCTCCATTCTCTGCTCATAGCCCTCTAAGAGGTGAAATAAGAAGGCAGATTGTCACCTTGTTTGGCATAAGCAGGGAATATGTAAAATGACTTAATTTTTTCCATTGTGCTATATGTGTCCATGAATAACCATGAAAGCACTTCAAGTATTAACTTTTTGATTACAAATTAACTTTAGTGAGTAGGAAGATTCATAAATACAGAATCCATGAATAATGACAATAGACTATATATGTATAAACAGGCATGCATATCATATACATATAAGATTTATTGTAAGAAATTGGCTCATACTATTCTCTGCGCTGACTAGGCCAGACCAAAAGTTCTTAACGCAGATGATTGGGAATACCAGGCTTAACCTCTAAGGCATGGTTAAAGCTGCTGTCCATAGACTGAATTTCTTCTTCTCCAAGGGAAGCCTCAGCTCTGCTCTTAAGGCCTTTTAAATGATTAAATCAGACATACCAGATTATATTAGATAGTCTCCCTTATTTAAAAGTCAATTGACTATGGAGTTTAATCACATCTACAAAATGCCTTTAGGATAGAATCCTGTTCACTTGTGACAATGTATATAAGTTTAAAAAATGGAAACATGTATGTTTTTGTTTTAAAATAGGAGGGAAATAAAAGTAGACTTACAATCTTTAATTTGAGAATCATGCCTATTTTCATATTGATATATCTTTAGTGTCTGGCATATGATAGATAATAAATATTTCTTTGGATAAATAGATGATTTAGTATACACATATCGGTGTGTGTGTATATATATATACATACATACACACATAGTGAATTATATGAAGATTCTACATAACATAATGCTGTGTTGAATATAAAATATTACATTATTCCTATAATATCCATATAGCCTTTTCTTATTCATGAATGCTAAAATATATGTACATCTAAAATTTATTTAGAATACAATAGAAATGAAAGTACTTAATACATAGTAATTGATCTAGTTTTCACTGTGATATAAGGTCACAGATGTTACTATGTTATTTACTAGACAACATAGGCTCTCTATGGATATTTTTCCCTAGGTGACAATACTTTTAAACTTGAATGTACTCTTCATTTATTTGTTTATTATAAATTAAAACTTTAATACTATCCTTATGCCCATGACTTTTAGTCAAAGAGTTATTACAGCACTAGGGACACACTAATCTATTCGTTATGTATGGAAACTTCAATATTTAAATAAATTTAATCCAAGTTATCTGGATTACCCACTAGATATTTTCCCACCTCCATAAATTCATGGTAGGCCAAACAGAAACATTTGAGTTGGAAATCACTTATAAGCATTTCTATTTCTACATGGGATCAAACATTTGAGAGAGTAAACAGTTTGCTTTTCCAAAAGTGTATTCAAAGAAGTATCGATATATAAGAATTCATGTGGCTATTAAATTTATCTTCTACAAAGATTTTACATATTTATGTTTGCATATATTTAATTCTTTGTTTTTATTAATACGTTTAGTCAATTATATATTTTAATCTTTAATAAAATGTGATCATATAATTATATTACCTGGCTTAATGCTTTCTTAACTAAATTATTCATTTGAAAATTTCCTCTTACCTCTTGAATATTTCGTATTTCCTCTTAGGTCAAATCCAATGGAACAGTATCTGTTACAAATATAGTTTAATCCTATTTAATAATTATATATGTACAATTATAATTTCCTTTCATTGGGACATTTAAATAATCTATGTTGTGAAAATATAAATATTTAAATAATTTAAAATAAAAATAGTTTGTATTTATATTTTAAAATCCTTACTTTGGCTAGTAGCACTGAGATTTAGAATAATTTAACCTTTGGTAATTTAGATTACTCTTGTTTTTACCACAATTAATACCTTCTTTGAATAGTTCTATTAAAATTTAATCATGATTCAATGAGATGAAAAATGGAAAATTTGAGCAAAATGCTTGGTTATTAAGAAATTATAGCTCTTGTCTGATTTATAATTAATATTGAAATCAAATAAAATGATCACTACTTTCTGCTAAACTGGCTTTACCTAGACAGGCATATCAAATAAGTATGAAAGTAGTGAGATTCTTGATGAAGGTTGTTTGGAGTACTATAGGGATAACAATTCTGAAATATGGAAAATTTTCTATTGTCACCAAATTTTAATTAACAGTCTCATCTCACTCAGAAAACTAGCTGACATAGAGATGGAAACTTGTTATCAGGTAAGACAATAGAGTTCTCACATTTCTTAACTTTTATATACCGTTGTCACCAGAAGAGGGTAGCTTAGTAAAAAAGATGAGATTTACTCAAAATATGTGAAATATTGTGATCGATTCAAAATACATTTTCTTCTTGAGCACTAAATTTGAGATATTCTTAGAAATTTTAGAGATGAAAGAAGCTAGATATTTAAAACACTTTTCTGTTTCTAAGCTGTAACTACTCATTACTCTATACCAGTGTGTGATAGGAAAATTACCCCGTCAGTGGTAATATAATAAAAATGGAATCAATTACCCTTTTTTGAAAACAATGAATAATTGTGATGATTCAAGGGATTATTTTATAAAGCTTTGTCAGTTGTAGTCTTAAATTCAATGTTAAAATGTAACTCAGATTACCATGTTGGACATATATATATATGTATATAGTGTATGTGTGTGTGCATGTGTGTGTGAGTGTGTGTATCACACCAGGCAGTAGAAGCCTTCAAATTTCATTATTTTGGTTGGTAAAGAATTGTGTATTGGTACTACTTTAAAGTAAAAGCATATATTAAATATAGAATATTTTCTATATTATTCAAATCTTTATGTATTTCCTTGTTTATTTAGCTCTTTGCTCCATGGAATTTATTGATAATGTTGCGTAAGATGAAAAGTGGTGATCCCCTCACCAATATTGTTTAATGATTGAAACACAATTGATCTAAATGTTTGTACCCACCTCAGTGCAATGTTTAGTTCAGATATATATATACATAAATAAACAGAGATATGTTTCAGAGCTTTTAAATATCTTATTTTAGTCTATGTATTTATACCTGCAGCAGCATCACACCTTTGTATTGTTAAGTAATGTCTGATAGAGCAAGTCCTCATATTTCCTTTTCAAGAGGTACTTGCCTATTTTGGGTTCTTTGTACTTAAATTGTTTTATCAACTGGTCAAATTCCTTAATAAATGTCCTTGAATTTTGATTGGTATTACATTAAATTTATAAATTAATTTGGAGAAATTTATATTGCCAATATAGAACTCCCTATTAATATCTTATAAATTTCCATGTTTTGACTCATGTGTAGTTATTACTTTTCATATTTTTTCAAATGGTTCTTTTATGAACTACATCCCAAATTTTACCTCATTCTTCATGCTTTTAAAAATAATATCTTTTGTAAATTTAATATTTAAAAATAATAATATTTCTTAATTTTAATATATTTTTAGTATACATAGATATGATTTTATATATTCTTATTGTATCCCTCAAGATATTCTTTAGACTTTTTGATATTTTAGCTTATATATTATCATCTGCAAATAATTAATAATTTTAATAATTAATTTTATTTCTTCTTTTCTTAGTTTTATTTTTTATTGTTTTCCCTTCTCAAACTGGCTAACCCACTTATTACAAAGAAGAATAAAACAATACTGATCTCTCCAGAACTTTTAAGACCTAGGCTTACAACTAGGATGCCATCATCTCTGTCTTGTACTATTGGTCAGAGCAAGTCACATGGCCAAACATGAAGTTAAGTTACGGAGAAATATGTTCTATCTCTTTTGTGGGGAGGACTGGAATCTCATGGGGATAGGGTATGGATGAACAACTGAGGCCATTAATGCAATGCCCAACAGTATATTTGCTTTTAACAATTTTGAAGGTTAATTTTCCCATGCATGATATTTATTATAAATTATGGTGTTATTAGACAAACAACTGTAATAGGTTGGATTTCCTGGAAGCAGTTCTTGAGATGAGGTTTGACATTCAGGATATTTGAGGTATCAGTGCCAGTTAATAAAAGTCAGAAGAAACAGGATTGAGTGGAGGTAGATGCTAACCTGAAAAGTGGATCCAACAATCTTTAGGGACACACTGGAGTCCTTTGGAGAGACATGTTACGTCAGAATTTTCCCACATAGATCCTAAATGTTCAAGCTACCATACTTTATGCACCTGGAGCAAACTCTGAAGGATCTAACTATTGTAGGTGGCCTATTAAGAGCGTTCCTAGCAGTGAAGCAGTAAATGCTTCCTTGAAGTGGAATCTGAACAAATCAACTCCCTGGCCACCACACTTATATAGGAATAACATTTATCGGGTGTCTGGCAGGTGGGAGGCGGGAGGAGGGGATGGGTATATACAAACATAATGAGTGAGATGTGCAACATTTGGGGGATGGTCACGCTTGAAGCTCTGACTCGAGAGGGGAGGGGAGGCATGGGCAATATATGTAACTTTAACATTTGTACCCCCATAATATGCTGAAGTAAAAAAAAAATTAAAAAAGAAGCCTTATATTACTTTAAAGAAACATGTTTTCCATTCACAGCTTAAATGGGTATATCATTAAATTATTTTTTAATATGTAATAAATTTTGTCAATTTTTACGAAATTATAGAAAAATCGTAATTTTCTCCTCTAACTTGTTAATGTAGCAAATTAAATATTGTTGTGGCTTGAATGTTAGTCTCCTCCCAAACTCATGTTGAAATTTACTTGCCTTTGTAACAGTAATAAGAGGTGGAATTGTTAAGAGGTGACTAGACTGTCGGGCTCTGCCCTGTTGAATAG
The DNA here is from genome assembly GCA_008750895.1 of Mirza zaza. Taxonomy (NCBI): domain Eukaryota; kingdom Metazoa; phylum Chordata; class Mammalia; order Primates; family Cheirogaleidae; genus Mirza; species Mirza zaza. Next base: position 113,870 of record VSMD01076027.1, read on the forward strand.
ATTATATTAATGCTGTCATCATGGGAGTAGGTTTGTTATAAGGAGTGGGCTCCCTATAAAAGAATGAGTTTCGCCCCTTTTGTCCCTTTCTCACCCATGTGATGTCTTCCACCATGTTGTGACACAGCAAGAAGGCCCTCTCCAGATGCTGGCACCTTATTCATAGACTTCCCAACTCTATAACTGTGGGAAATAAACTTCTGTTCATTATAAATTACCTAGTCTGTGATATTCTGTATAACAGCACAAAACTAAGATAAATATTTTCTAAAATAAATTGAACCTGGATTTATTGGTACCATTTTTTTTTCTTCTACTTATGTCTTGGGACTTCATTCTGGTTGATTTCATTTTACCTATTATCCATTTAACCTATGATTCTCAGCTATATATTAGCTGTAGATTAACCTTTCAATCATGAGTTTAACTTTGATTATTACATTTTTAATGTTTTATGTATATGTGTGTGTGTGTGTTTTACTTCTGCAAGATGTTTTTATAATTTATATTTTATCTTTTTATATAAGCATTTTCTGAAGCATTGCCTGAATTGGTCAATAATATATATTTTCCTTACTGCCAGAAGAAATAAAGATATGAGTTTACTACAAGATCCCTCTTACTCTGTACAGGCATACCTTATGCGCTAACATAAGACAGAGAGAGCATCTTATTAGAACACTTGCATGGACATACCTATGCCTGGATCTCTGTCTCTCTGCTTCCAGCCTCTTGCACAGAATTCTGACAAATAGCAGGTTAAAATTAACCACTTAGACAAATGTTCCCAAATCAAAACAGGTTTTATTTTTCTGCTCAACCTTTGGGGTACTCCTTTTACTTTGAATTTATACTGGGTGTCTATTAGCTTTTTAACTCCTTAGTAATTAAAAAAAAAAACAGTAAACATGTAATTCTGCATGTTCAGTTGTTTTTAATGGGAATATTTGATTAAGATAAACTTTCTAGCCATATAAATTTTAACTTTATACAAACTTTCTAGAAATAGAAGTTACATTAATGTATAAAACTTATATCTTAAAGATTATAAAAAAGAAATTCTACGCAAATAAACTTAATAGGAAAATAATAAAATCTAGTATCAAACTCCCAGAGATTGGAAAAAAACAGTGAATGTTACACACATACTTCTTAGTAGATTAATACACACTGCTGTAATGTATTTAAGGGTGTACATTATAGATTTACTTTATATTTATTTCAAAGAGAGGATTTATTATCTCTTTTTTCAATATATCAGAAAAATCCCTGAAACAATCACTCTAAGTATCAAATGGATTATGGTTTTTCAAAAGTAGAGTCTCAAAGTTATGAAATTGATTTAACACATTACAAACAGTATTTTTAATAAGAGAATAATAAAAATAGAATAAAATGGAATAAAGTAGTATAGAAAATACTAGACTATATTACACATGGTATGTATAAGAATTGCATTTGATACTTTTTTCCCTGTAGAAACAAGTCTGTATAGTGAGATTTGTGGGGAAAGTATTTCCACATTCTGGATCAAAAAGTTTCAAAGTTACTGCATAAGACTGGAGCACAGAGCAAATAATCAAAAATAAAATCCATTGTACATATCTTGAAGGAAGAAAATATTTCTTCCATCACATTCACAAATACAGGAGTAAACTATTCTATATTAGTAATAAACATAATGATTTTCTTTTGTTTAGAATGATTATAATAAATGCAATATACCATGTCTTGCTAAATTTCAAATAATCAGGGTTTAGGTTTTATATGTTTGGATCACCTTTGTTTTTTTTTTTTCTGATTTTTCTATCTCTGCCACCAGATGATTGATACAAGGAAGATTATGGAAAATCTTGCTTATTCAAATTTATTTTATCAACAGAAACTAAACCACATTTTAAAAGAAAAAAAAACAACTGTGATATTAAGAAAAATATAAAATGGGTAAACTCAACAGATTTTTGTGCTCCCTAGGAATTCATCTGGAGGAAAATGTATTTCCTTCGTTAATATAATTAAATGAAATTTGATTGTGATTTATAAACTGTGTTCTATATTTGCTATTTCCTCATCTGAAAATTGCTTAAATTTCGTATAAATTAGTTTGAAAAGAATCAGAAACAAATATGATTGTATTTTCCCAGTGATGATACAGTATGTGTATTTCACATTAATAATATAAAAAGTGCTAGGATCAGCAATTTCCTATTTATTCAATATAAATAATGACTTTTACTGATAGTTCTGCAACCATTCAATACTGTGATCTACATTATATTTGTATAGTATGTATAAGCACAGTTTATAATTTGTCAGCAGAAACACATCTTGCAATTAGCTTGCTATATAGCGCTGACCTCATCAGTATTACCTGGAGAATGCCATCTCACATTGACAGTATTCTCTTAGTTAAAGATAGGAAGCTGTCAGGATTTCCATTAAATTTATATTCCCAGAGGTTTGTAACTCTGCTTCTAAAAATGCCACAGGCGTAAACTTAGCATGCAAGGTGTTAGCAGGGTAGTTTATTTTAAAAGGAAGGCGTATGTAAACTGTGAATATGTCCTTCAAGTTTAAAAAGGCAGCCAGGCAGTATGCATGTCTGCATAAGTAAACGTCTGTACTAATACCATGTCTGTGTTCCTAGCAATCCTACTGATTTTTCAACCAGGGAAGGACAATGAAACTGCTCCAGTTGACTGGAAATGTCAGTGTTCTGTCAGCCACTATTGTTTCCTCAGGTGTTCATGTATGTGTGCAATAGGAATTTAAAACAAAAAAATTCAAATGATATCTCCAAATCAAAATATCACAGTGGTATTGCATAACCTGAGATAGAGCTTACCCTTCAAGAGAGAATGACATGTTTTTAATCTTTTAGGGCTAGTTCTGACACTTACTGTCATCTGCTGGAAATCAAATTAATATGAACGTTAATTACTCAAAACATAAAACAGTAATAATGATAATGCCTTGTCAAAAACACTTGTACTGAGTTCTGGAAAATAAGGCATATAAAATTTGTGAAATGAAAAGTGTAGTGTTAACATTATGACTCAGGGTAATTCAGGCAAGGTACCTTAACATAGAATTTTCTATTGCTTAAATGAGAGATGGGTTAAGGTACTGATATTACTAAAGTTAAGTGGTATCTGTTGTAAGCAGTCTAAGGCATTCTCCTTATTCTGGTCTTAATAATTGCAAGAAAGAGAGATTGTATCTATTGACGAATGTTTCTATCAAAATCACTAATGTCAACTCATATTAACATTTAAACTATAGAAGTCACTTGGGGACTTCTTGTCAAGATGGTATAACAGTGACAAGATTTACCTTCTTGATTAAAACAAGCAAAAACCAAAATCCACAGAACAATGATTTCCAAGATAATGGACATCAAGCAATGAAGAGAGATTCCATGGAGAAAAGAAATAAATAATATGAGTTTTATCAGTGTATTCATTTGAGAGAGTTTCCAGATTATGGTATAAAAAAGCAGAACAAAGCTGAGGCTAGTCCTCTATCTGAGCTGAGGAGATGAATCTCAGCATCTAAGAAAAGCAAGGTAGCAACAGTTGTCAAATCACTTTATAGGAAATAAGAAAACAACACAGAGAAAGAATTTCAGTGATCTGAGAGCATCACTCCTAAATATCAACAGAGTATTGGCTAATGTATTTGTGCAATGCAACTCACCAAGGCTAAAGACCCACCCAAAAAGATTATGGAGGAATAGGAATCAGAGCTCACATGGGGCCAAGAAAAATGCCTGTTACCCCAGACCAGACTAGAATAATCTTAAAATTCTCACAGCTTTGACAAGAGTGTTCAAAAATATCTCGTTTCTACAGTGTGCAACAAATTATCTCTAGGATACTGTTCATATTTATTTAACAAATACTTAAAAAGCAAAACTCAAACGCATAAAACTGTTTTCAAGTAAATTAACTCTATTACACAACTATATTGAAAGATACTGATGGGAGAACAAAAATATATAACTTTCAAGCAAAATTATCAGACATAAAGAGGCAGGAAATTATAATGGAACAAAGAAAAAAAAATAAACAGCCCCCAAAAATTGACCCAGAATTTGCAGATGTTAGAATTATCCAGTGAAGACAATAAAACACTTTTAAAAACTAAACTATATTTTACACATTAAAACATTAAGGTGATGCATGAAAAATATAAAGCAAATTGAATAACTTCTAGATCTGCAAATGTTAATATTTAAGATACAATTACAATGAAAAGATTAAATTATAGATAAAATATTTCAGAAGAAAAGATAAGTAAACTTGAACATATGTCAATGGAAACCTTCTAAAAATTAAAAAAAATAGAGAAATCAAAATTAAGAATAACATAAGTGCAATAGCAATCCTTGAAGGAAATGAAAGGAAGAACTAGATAAAAATATATGGATATATCTGAAGAAATAAAGTTAAAAATTTCCAAATTCAATTAAAATTTTTTTAGGTCAATTAAAATTTTAAATACACACATTCAAGACGTTCAATGAAGCCCCCCCCCAAAAAAAAAAAAAACAAATAATGAAGTAAATTGTACCCAGGTATATCATAATCAAATTTCACAAAACCAATGATAAAAAAATTCTTAAAAATAGTCAGAGGAAGGGGGGGTTCCAACATGGCGGATTAGGGGTGCCCTCCTGGCTCTCTGCTCCCAGAGCGAAAAGTGAAGAAAGTGGATAGCCACAAGCGAGCGATCCGCACTTCCACAGGACCAGCTTCGCAAGCCTGCAGACATCCACCGGGAAACAGAGGGATAAGACCATTTACAGCCTAAAGCAAAGGTGAATCGATTATTTTTCCGTAAAAATCGGGGATTCGGAGGCACACAACAGGGAGGGAGCGAGGCGCGGTTTAAGCCGCTGCCGGCTGGCAGTGGCGCCAGCCCTACCTGGAGCTGAGCAACACCCCCTCCCGCACCGAGCTCCACTCCCACGTAGGCCGGGAGGTACCTGAAGTTGGTGAGAAGTGGCAGCGCGGGACAAAGCCGTGTGGAGAGGAGACTAGAGAGGGAACACTGAGCTCTCCAGAGCACACGGCAGCGACAGTTTAAGGAGGGGGAGGGTCCGAGCCCAGCAACCCCTCTCCGCGCAGCAGGAACCAGAGCCAGCTCGAGCATCTCCCTGCAGAACACTCCCAGGTCAAGGTTAAGGGGAGTTTACACAGAAGGAGGCTTTGACTTTGGATATAGAGGAGGTTTGGGACAGCACTGAGAGGCCAGAGTGCGCTAAGTTAGGCTCCTTGATCCATTAGGACCCCCCTCCCTCTGCCCCTCCGGCACCGCTCCCGCCTCCACATCCCAGCGCTGACTTGGCATCCCAGCGCTGACCTGGGCTCGGGGATTGGAGGGGAGGCGCAGAGAGAGCGCTGGTACGCGCCCCTGCTCCACCAATTTGATATTGGAC
>VSMD01076030.1:0-33745 GCA_008750895.1 Mirza zaza
AGAAGAAAGAAAGAAAAGAAGAAAAAAAAAAAAGAAAGTCTTGTTTGCTGGGTTGCAAAGAGTGCCTTTGGCAATCCCCACTTAATCAGGATCTTGATGAGCACATTTTGCCTCCCAGGACTAAGACACCAAGGAAGACTCCATTTGAGGCAGCCTCTGGTCCATTCCCACAAGGTTGCTCCATCCCTGCTACTTCATGGGCCCTGCCATGGGAAACAGCCATTTCATTATCCCAGCAATTTTATGATAAATTGTTTGGACTTCAATTTGAAGATTATGAAAATAAAGCCCTAGCCCCACCCAGCCTCAGAGGGCAACAGACAAAGTTGATAATTGTTCAATTTCTTCCATACCTTTATGGGGAAGTATTGTTCTCTTATTAATAAATTAATAGGCCGAGCGCGGTGGCTCACGCCTGTAATCCTAGCTCTCTGGGAGGCCGAGGTGGGCGGATCGTTTGAGCTCAGGAGTTCGAGACCAGCCTGAGCAAGAGTGAGACCCCCGTCTCTACTATAAATAGAAAGAAATTAATTGGCCAACTAATATATATAGAAAAAATTAGCCGGGCATGGTGGCACATGCCTGTAGTCCCAGCTACTTGGGAGGCTGAGGCAGCAGGATTGCTTGAGCCCAGGAGTTTGAGGTTGCTGTGAGCTAGGCTGACGCCACGGCACTCACTCTAGCCTGGGCAACAAAGTGAGACTCTGTCTCAAAAAAATTAATTAATTAATTAATTAATAATCTTTTCCAATTTAGGGATGGAGTAACAAAGACCCCAAAAGCGAAGCAATTTGCCCAAGGGCCAGCCCCAGATGGGTGACAGGTCCCTAACAGACACAAAGTGTTCTGAGCAAGGAAGCAACGGACTGGCGTGGGTTGCAATGAGAACGTGCCTTCCGGATGCTCCAGCTGGGCCTCACGACACCAGGCGTTGAGGCTGATAGGATTAAGGTAGGTTTGGATTCGTTATTACTATTTATTTCTGTCACTGTGTTTCAAAAGGCTGGGAAGAAGGTGACTGCCCAGGCCTAAAAAGTACAGAGCTGCCCAGATAGAAATTAAATGGTAGGGGTTACGATGGCATGATTTCAGAGTCAGATGCACTTTGTTTAGAAACTCAAAAGAAAACAAAACAAAACAGAAAAGGCCTTAATCTGATACAAAGGCTCAGAATCAATGCCAAGGAAGGAATCAAAATATTCTATTCTATTCCCAGGTCCCCTCATCAACTAGCAGAGCAATTTTGATCATTTCATTTAACCTCTCTGAGCCGCAATCTTTCATTTGTTTAACGGTGCTCAGTTAAACCTGCTCTACTACTGTCAGGGCTGGTATGGGGTAAGAACCAAACGGCATTTGTGATCAGAAAGCTCCATACAACCTTTAAATAGGCCTCACTATGCACTGGGAGCTGGGTGTCTACCACTTAGAGAACAATGGCTAAGGTTAGTAAGTTTTCAATATGTCCCAGGCGCTAGGCTACGTACTTGGCAAACTGTCCCATTCCATCTTCACAAACACTCTGTAAGTACTAGCATTGCTCTAATTCAAAAGAGGAGAAGACTGAGGCTCAGAGATGTTAAGATCTTCCCCGAGAATCACACAACGAGTAGGTGGCACAGCCAGGATCCAAAACAAGTTTTGTCCTGGCGGTGAAACGCTCGCATTCTAGGCCATTCTCCACGGCGAAAGCACTCCAGAGTCATTCAGATAAGCCGTGGCGTGACTCCTGTGAACACAAGATGAAAAACCCCACTTTGGAGCACACGTGTGCAAAAGGAAAAAATATTTCTAGTTCTAAACAAGCCCTTTTACCCCCATCAGCAGGGCTTTGGTCCCAGCTCCAAGATGAGTGCCTGTGGGCAGAGAAGGCAGGTGGCGAAGCTTGTTGGGGGAGGCAGGGCTTGAGGCACACAAGGCCCAGAGCAGCCAAAATGCTCCACAAATCAGCACGTGGCTCCCTGCGCTCGAGTTCATTCCAAATGAATCCATTAAAAGCACCATCTTAATGAATATTTTATACAGTTATGACATAGTGAGTCCCATTTAAGAGGGGCTCTTACTAAAGGTTGAGACAATGAACTACTGAAATAGCCAACTAATCATCAAAGCCAGTAGAAATCTGGTCAGGGGACACAATAGTTTTACACGAAGAAAACAAAAAAGAAAGCCGCATACTCCCTTCCTGCTGGTCAAAAATAATAATAATAATTTTGTTTTTAACTCTACCTACCATGTTCAAATACTGCCAGGCATCAGGAAAAGGCACCTGTTAGAACAATTAATTTGTTTTTCCTTGGCCCCTTCATGGGTTCTGAAGAAAGTTTACATACATATTCATTTGCTTAAGTCGGTTCTATCTTTGAGCTTTTAAAGAACATGCACACGCTTAAAACATACACACACGTCTTAACCTACTACCTCTAGCAGTTAACAGAAAGTAGGCAAGAGGAGACAATCCTAAGGGACAAATCCAGTGGTGTCCCATGCGCCATTCTACCCCACTTCTCCAAGTCGTGCCCCCGTCCCAGGAGAACTCAGTGTGGCTCAAGGACTTTGGATGAGAAAGAGGCTGAGCCTACAACACCAACAGCGAACCGGTGGCCTGGGCGGAAATGCTCCTTGTGTTCTGTTCACTCTGCCTACCTTGACTTGCCTGCTGTTTGGAAGAAATTTGAATTCATTGTTAACACAGAAAAATCTGGAGATTTCACAAACTTGTCTGTGTTTGTGACTTCTCTTGGACAATATGGAGAGGTGAGAGCACGGGGCCCACGTTCCTGCACAGCCACCGTGCACGGGGGCCCAGTTGTCACTTGCAGAAGCGCCGAGGTCCCCCATTCCCAGCCTCCAGAGGGTTTCCCTGACAGGAAGACACCAGGATCCCTTGCCATTTGGCATGACCCTGGCAAGGCTGTTTTCCTTCCGGATGAAGGAAAGCAAGATATTTTTCATACCCACATTTCTAGCTAAAGTGGGAAAATGAATAGTAGACTTCGATAGCCACATATTTGCAGAAAAATAGGAGAAAACCCAAAGCCTAACTGTGAGTGGGAATGAAGACTATGCATTTGTGTTTGATGTGCAGACAAAAATCCAGGCTAGTGTAATTTAAGTTTCTTGCCTGGCCTGTGTGGGCATTTGAGATAGAAAACCTGGTCTAAAATTACTAAAGATGTCTGGAAATTGGTCTTTAGGCTCTGGTTTTATTCCTGTAGCTCCAGGCGCCTTCCTTAGTGCTTGGCACAGGGCTGGTCATATAGAAAAATAAAATGCATAATGAACTAAATTACTAAAATAACATTGCCCCCTTCTTCCCTCCCGATTTGAACAGATTTCTGGGTACCACCCACCCTATGCTACCAAAGGGTGTAGCTGGTTTAAGAATCCTTTCTTGCTGGTTTAATAATCCTTTTAGAGCCTTTTTGTACTCCAAATAAAACTTTATTTTAGGACCAATCACATTGGGAAGAACCTGGAAATGGGGTTCCCATAGGGCTTTAGTGATTGGCTTGATAACGTATTCACTTGGGGACCAACCACACTCGGATTTAAATTCCAGCTTCACCACTATCTCAGCCTGGGTTTCCCAATAGCAGCCCCTGAGATTAAGATGTGTGTCGTTTATTAGGGAATGTGATCCCTGGAATGAGGGGCAGGGAAGTGAAGAGGGAAGGAGGAGAAAGCAATATGAGGATGCACTAACCACTGCAGGCAAGTGGTTTCATAACGGGCCTTCTGAGAGGCCTTATGGAACATGCGTCAGACCTGTCCCCCAGGGACAAGAGCCTTTATGCACTGGGTCCCACCCACATTGACAGAGCCTTGCCCCGTGGTGTATTAACATCCTGAGCAACCACAGGAAGCCATGGAGACCAGCAAGGCCAAGAAGATGTGAGACGGTGTACAAAAGCCATCCTATACAATGACCTTGATCAAATTATTTCGATTCTCCAAACCTCAGCTTCTTCATCTGTATAATGGGATAATACCACTAGTGTTTCCTTTTTAGAGATGAAGGAAGGATGTAATGAAATAATCCGTGTAAAGCCTATATAACAAAATGCCCAGCACATACTATATGCCAATGAATGGCAGTTTCTGATATTCTAAGCACTGTGCACCCTGGAGGACTTTATCTGAGAGCTCAGCAGGAATAATTAATGAAACCAAACAATGGTAATTATAATCTCAGTGTTCGCCTCGCAAGAGATGGCAAACTGGCTGCTGCTAGGCCAATCCTGTTCCATAGACATATGTTTTTTCGCTTTCTACATTATATATATACATATATATGTGTATATATATAATGTATATTTTAACAGAAATTGATTTGTGGCCAACATTTAAAGTTCAGAAAATTTCCAATAAAATCCAGATTTCCAGCTTAGCCTTGACAAATGGAAAGATCTGGCCCCACGGGCCTGGCATTCCCACCGCCAGCTGGAGTCCAGTAGTGGGTGACCCTCTCAGACGGGGACATGTCTTTTCCAACGTGCCACTGTCCCCTCTGAGTCTGCTTCACGCATTCGCAACCTGCCTGCCACCAGGGACATCTGTGTTTGAAACCCCTGGCCTGACACTTACCCAGAAAAGCAGGGTCCCTGGACACTCAGCCAGGGCCCCTGGAGAGAAAATGCAGGAAATCAGCAAGACTTTGTTTTTCAGCGAGAAGGCTGAAGAGCCACCCCGAGCCCTGCGGAGCACAGTGTCCTTATGATGGAGAGCTAAGTGGGTCCCTCGGAGGGGAGAGTGTGTGTGGTTGTGTGTGGTTCCGGCGAGGCTGGCTATTACCAACCTGAGGCTGAGGTCACCCCAGCTGCTCCTGGTGCCTGCAACTCTTTTTATTTCATTCTGGTTCATACCAGAGATTTATTTTTATGAACAGTGAACATTTTTTGTAACATTCCCTCATTTAACCTTCATTATCAAAGTCTCTGCCCAAAGCCCATAGAAGCACCGTTATTGCCCATATAACATTTTCCAACATAAACCATTTAAGGCATTCCCCCCCCCCCATTTTTATTTATTTCTCTTCTGTTACATTTCATTTGAAATGTGCATGGGGGAGAATGTGTCTTGTTTTTATGTTGCCTCATAGAGACCATAAGCCCTAATGGTGGGGGCTGCCTATTTGGGAGGTTAATAAGCAATGGAGATATTCATCATATGGAACAAACAACCAGGATATGCTGGCCTCTTACAAAAAGTGCTAGAAAGGAGTTTTGTGTGACTGAGGAAATTGAAAGGAAAATAACCCAGCTTTTTTGTGCCTGCTGAAAGTCAAGAGAAAAGAAACATGGTGGCTTCAAAAGAGGAAACCAAAGGATGACAAGCACGAGGCTGTAGTATTGCTCTTCCAATCATCCATTAATAAGTAAATGCTCCATGGATAATGACAGTATGATGCTTATCCCTGAATCCTCAGTACCTGGGCAGTGGGTAATTTAACAAGAGTTTGTACTCTTAGAAACTCAACTGGCATAAACAAAAATGGTAATACATTGGCTCACACAGTTGGAAAGCTATATACAAGAACTAAAACAGTGTCTGCTCTGATCTGAATGTGTCCCCCCACAAATTCATGTGCGGAAACTTAATCCTTATTGTGTCACCGTGCTGGCATTAAGAGTGGGGCCTACTGGGGAGTGATTAAGTCATGAGGGCTCCACCCACATGAAGGCATTGGTGCCTTATCAAAGGCCTGGAAGGAACAAGCTTAGACCTTCTTTGCTCTTCTGCCCTTCAGCCATATGAGGATACAGAGTTTGCTCCCTTTTTGCCCTTTTGCCTTCTACCACGTGAGGATGCCACCATGAGACATTGATGGAGTGGACCGTCACTAGACGCTGAATCTGCTGGCACCTTGGCCTTGGACTGCCCCGTCTCCAGAACTGTGAGAAATAAGTTCCTGTTGTTTAGAAACAACCCAACCTCAGGTATTTTGCTATAGCTGCACAAACAGACTAAGGTGATGTTTTTAGCATCTCTGTCTTTCTGTCTCTCTCGCTCTCTCTTAAACATTCCCCCTTCCTTCCCTTCCTTTCTCCCTGTTTCTCTTGCTTTGGGTAGTCCAAATGTTCACCAAGAAGCTCTAGGCTTACATTTTTTTTTGTAGTCAACAATGTTTTACTTTGAGTGACCACTGCCTCGGTGTAAACTCAGAGCACAAGTTTCATCACAAATATGATGGAAATTACACATTGGAAGCATTGACCACCGTGAGATGGCTTTGCTCTGAAAAGTTTATAAAAGATAGGAATGACCTGTGATTGTTTCTCTGCGTGGACACACTTATCCATTGCAGTAAAATAACGTGAAAACACCTGTTCTTGGCACTGAGATCAACCTGGATCACCTGTGACCGCCCAGCCACAGGCTGAGGAAACATGAGAACAGGCGCAGATCACCAGGGCACCAGGAAAAGTACACTAACTGGAGATTACAAACTCAATAATTCCAATAATAATAGGAAGGAAGGAAGGAAGGAAGGAAGGAAGGAAGGAAGGAAGGAAGGAAGGAAGGAAGGAAGGAAGGAAGGAAGGAAGGAAGGAAGGAAGGAAAATAACAGTTTCTTTTTTCCATTAGAAGTCCTCATGTAAATCATCTCAGTGGCCCAGTTTGAACTCCCAAACACATGGCCATGGTCAGGGTTAAGGAATACATAGATTGGAAAGCCGAGGGGCAGCCTACCCTACCCGTCAGCTGAGATTGGAGGCAGTGGAACGCGCACTGGGTTGGCATAAACAGCAGAGGCCGACCACGGAAGAGGTGGATGACATTGATGCATAAAGAAAACAACAGCAGTCAGAAGCCCTGGACACTGCCTTCCAGCTCTAGAGTAACCAAAGCCAGGATATCGTGCAAATTAAATTTAATTCAGTGCCACAAATGCGTACTAGGTCTGTGTGCTACAACCTGAGAAAGTAAAGTTGCAAAGCCATTGACAGTGATCTCAACAAATCTGTCCACCTGTAGAAGCCAGAGCTAGCGAATGTTTAGGACACCTTGTTGTACTTGGAAAAACAGTAGAAGTATGTTCAAGGTGCAAGGGTATTTTTAGATTCCCCCAGAAGCAGAGCCTGCGATTAGGATTTGAGTGCAGGTGACTGATACTTGGGACACAATGTAGGAAGCGTGGGTAGAGTACTGGGGAAGTGAGACAGGGAGGGGAAGGATGCCAACACAGGGGACCATCAGTGAGTTACCACTGTGTGCAGGTGGAACTTAACCTGCTGGGAACTCTGGGAGCCATATGTATAGAGCATATGCCTCCAAATTATTTAACAGGCTAAGTTGGGGGTGGGGTGGGAACTTATGTATGAATTTGTGGCAATCGTTGGCTAAGGGCTGCTGGAGAATAAGGTGGTAATTCCCCAGGCATTTCTAGCCTGAGTGTGGACAGAATGGACTTTCAAGGCCAGGGAAAGCCCTTGGGCAAAGAGTTGCATATGCTAGTGGCTGGCAGTCAGACAACTGCACTGAAATGGTAGGGCCTGGAGGTTAGGTTGGGCTCCGCAGTATCTAATCTTAGGGGGAAAATCATTTTACTATTCTTTCCTAAAGAAAGGAAATTGGACTGGCAAATCCCCGAGGGCCTAACCAACTCTGAAATCCTAAGATGCAAGATTTAGTCTAACAATCTTGTTTTACATTAATAGTAATACTTCCATGCTGGCTTGTCTCAAGCTGACTTTAAAGCAATCTGGAAATGGGTGGGTGGTAGAAAGCGAAGGCAGCTGAAAAGAGTGATGAGGTTAACGATTTGTGGTCAAAAACCCAGGACTCCACACAAACGTGTATTCATCATAACAGCCTAACTTGTAAAAAAAATCTGCTTACTTTTAGTCCTGTGATCGCTGCCCCTGCACCTGCAAAGTGGGATCACAGACCGTGGGACCTGGCATGAGTACCCTCAAGGCTGTGGTTTCGTAGAGAAGATAACTGAGGCTACAGGTAGTTATGAGCTCCTGACCAAGTGCTCCTTTCTGTGCATGACAAGTGACAGGAATCAAGAGAGGCACGTAGCAATCCAGGCTTCAGAGGAGAAATTAATTTCTTTTCTATATGCAAGGGCTTAGTGCTATATCACCTTCATACTTCCAAAGCCTCCTCCCAGCTCAGTGAGATTGATCATACTAATTTTAACATTTCTTACCTTTGGAAGTATTTTAGTGGCTGTCATGCAGACAGGGTGCCAAAACATTTTTGCAACAGATCCATGGCTTTATGTGGCTACAGTTTCGGAGTAGGGCTCCCCATTCCAACAAAACCCTGTTTCCCAAAAATCTGCCTGCAAAACACAAACTCCCTGTGAACCCACACTGAGCCCTGTACAGAGCATGTGAGTTCCCAGGGACATGTTTGTCGTCTTCTCATTTCTTAAGATGTGTTCTGGCAAATTAGATCTCTTCCCATGTTTTCCCTTCCCTTTCTTTTTGCATTCCAAAGAGCACCACTATTGTTGTTGCTAAAGGAAGCTCAAGAATTGCATTTCATTGTCAAGGATGGAGCCTTTAAAGATGGGGATGGAAAAATTAAAATCATATAATCCAGCAATGACCCAGGACAATGGAGGGGAAACTCTCCCCGAAGCGCTGTTGATGATGAGCATCTCCCAGTGCCTGTCCATGCACCTCATTAAAAAGAACCGGCATTTCTCCCTAGTCAAGCACAGGATCAAACTCGTCGTAATTAAAGTCCTCCGTATGCACACAATACTGGATAGCTTGCAGTTGTGTCCTCCACTTGGGTTAGTTTTCCTAGAAAAGGACTTAATTTAGCAGATTTGAGAAGTGATTTGAGCATTGCTAGGCACTGTCTATTTAGGAATGGAGAAAGGATACCCTTTTGTGGACAAATGTGATCCTACAACAAACTCTGACTTCTATAGTCTTCTCTTAAGCCTTAGCACTAACCTCTGGCAGCAGACTTGCCTCTAGAAAAAGAATTATTTGTGTGGCTCAGTGGCCAAGAGAAACTAGAGTGGAAATGTTTCTTGAATTAGGGTTTAATAGTGGTTAGTGATAATAAAAGCTACCTTTTATTGAGAGGTTGTTATGCATTAGACATGGTTCCAAGTGTCTTATATTTATTTAAACCTAAAAAAAAAATCCCACAGGGAAAATGCTCTTAGTGTTCCTGTTTTACAGACTAAGAAACTAATCACATCTCCTTTTCTTATATTCCACACACACAAAAATGCTAAAACCAACAACTCTAATACTACTTCTACTGCTGTTGCTACTATGATTAATATTAATAATGCAGTTAAAATTAGTTAATTTAACCACTGACTAAGCATTATGAAATGCCCAAAGTTTAAAATAGTGCTAGACATTACTGATAAAAATAAGGGAAACAAGAAATTATAATCATATACATATTCAAACAGAGTTAGGGCATAAGACAGTACCTTGGAGACAAGTGTATACAGTGAACTCCCTTAAGCAAAATACTACTGTTGCTCAATACCATCCCTAGAAGGAAAATCAGGAAATAAAAACAGCAGCATTCTGAACTAAGTTCTTACCCAATTTTAATGTGTTTACAACTGAAATGTACAGATAAAATTCTTAGAAAGCCTCAGATTAAAACTGGCATATACATGTCAAGCATTTTTGATAACAGAGGTTCATAAGAAGAGACATTTTTTTAGAGACATAGTCTTTGTGTTGCCCAGGCTAGACTGCAGTGGCTTTTTACAGGTATGATCCTAGTACAATACAGATCTTGAACTCCTGGCCTCAGCCTCCCAAGTAGCTGGGACTACAGGTATACACCACAGCCCACGATGGGAGGTGCTTTTTTAAAAAGCAGCAGTAATGAAAACTGAACTTTTGTTTTTTCTTTACTTTCTTTTAATTAGGTATAAGTTCTAATATGGGGATAGTGTATGCTGATATTACAAAGAAAGTATATAAAATAAACACACACTATCATTATCTAGACCTTAAAGACATACTGATGCTGCCCTGAGTCTTATTTTGGACACTGTTATGTCATTATTTTAACTATATAAAATATGAAAATGTTCTTGACATATACAGAGATTTTACAAAACAGTAAGTATAGCATTAATAAACAACACAACAAGAATAACAGTAAGAAAATCTAATATAAATAAGACTAATGTACAACCCAATCGATATGGGCAGAAGACATGAAAACAAAAGTTCACAATGAAAAGAAATATTTTGGCTTATAAATGTATGATAAAACATTCAACCTCAGTTAAATCAAGAGGTGAGACACCATTTTAACCTTAAAGTCTGAAAGACATTGTCATGAAACATATACTTCATTGGGCCCCAGCTCATAATAAACATCACAGGTAGCTCAATGTTGACCTCAATGCTTTTCATAAAGAATACAATTGTTTTTCCATTTTATTCTTCTCTTATCCCCAGGCTGTGAATTTTCTCACTTTGGCCTCTTCACATTTTTCCTTCCAACAACAATGTTGGCTATGTTTGAACAGAATTCCTAATCCAAATAGTTGAATCAAAATATTTTGCAGTTCGTGTATGAAGCATCAGAGAAAAGTCCTATGCATCTGAATTATGAGGGAACATATCATTAAGCCCTTATGTCTCAATGCTATTTTTCCATAGTTTCCAACATTCTTTGAAAAAAGCTGCTCAGATGAGGTTGGCAAAACTATCATTTGCTTCTAAACACCAGCCAGGGAACAAAGAGAGAAGGGGAAAGCCATTTAAATGAGTTTGATTCTTGATTTGGATAAATTTTCAATGTTTAAAAAATATTTATTATCATACCCATGAATTTTTTTAACTTGAATATAAAATTTTAAATATAAATAATAAAGCTTATTAATACTCATTGACATGCTTTATCACATTTGATTCCTACAATAAGCCTACAACAAAAGTGCCATTATTATTCCCAACTTACAGATGAACAAGCTAATGTTTAGAGAGGTTAAAGAATTTTCCCAAAATCACGTGACCAGTAAGTGGCAGAACTTTGAATCAACCCCAGGCAGTCTGTTTTTGAAATCTAGTTTCTTAACCACTCTACCAAAAGAGTTTATCACATAAACTCTTTCTGTGCCCAGAAAATAATTTTGTTTGTCTTCATGCTGCATTTCCACAAAGGTGAATTTTCCATCTCAGAACCTACTGCCCCTTGGGGTAAGACCAATATTCAGTGATGTTTAGAGAGCACAAAGGGTACCTTCTCTGTTTTCCTCACCTCTAAGTTTTCCCAATAGACTAGCTCCAAATGCTTCTCCTGGTGGACATTATCCAAAATGCTCTCTTTTATCTTGGCTTCTAGAATGCTAATCATCCTGAATCATCAAGCAAAATCTCCTGTAAAGACAAAGAATAGATCAAGTCCAGTGGTACCATCAGAGGCTTGGCCAAGAGCACAGGGAAAGAGCTAATGTCTGCCATATGCCACAACCTCTTCACAGATACTTTCTACATGATCTAGGAATACACAATAAAACCAATGGGAAAGATTATGGGGAGATAGATTTCAGCTCCATCTGGACTGAGCTTATTAGTAATTGGAGTTCTCTTGGGAAGACGTGAGATCCCCTGTTACTGCAGTGATGCAAGCGGAGGCTGAATCATTAATTGGCAGAAATGTAAAGGGGTCTCAAATCTCAGGTGAAAAGTTAGATTAGCTAAGAAGTTTCCAACTTTGCTTCTTGATGCATCGCTATCTATGGCCATAATCACTCACGTGGTACATTATGAGTAATTTTTTTACTACTAATATAGAATAATATTTGTAATTGATTTTGTAAATTATATAAATTAAAGTGGATCTGTATCAGTTCCTTGATTATAAGCAAAAGGAACTATTAAATGGATATAGAATAGCTCAAAGAATTGAAAGGAAAAAATTGCACATATCCACAAACCATATTATGTCTATAGTGAGTAAGCTGGCCTGACCCACATCAATAGGAAATGCTTATCCTTGTATACATTATTCCTCCTGTGTGTTGTGACAGAGTGAAAGCTGAGAACCATTGTACGTGTGGTCTTTAAGATTTCTTCCAAGCCTCAGATACTAGGATTCTGTGATTCTCCAGGGTGAGGGGAATAATAACACAGAGCAAAGCCATTCCAGCACCAGATCCTGTGAGTTCTGTGAGAGCACAATTAACTGGCCACATTGTTAAGGCAAAGTCTGCAACTTTTTTATGGCACCAGAATGGCAGGCTGGCCCCTTTAGCTCCCTCTGAGAGAGTTAGTTTACTTTTAGCAGAAACCAAGCTACCTGTGCGAGACTCAAGCAATGAAATGCAGAGAGAGAGAGAGAGAGACATAAATCTTTTCCCTAGCACTGACAGTAGAGTTTATTTACAAAAGTGGATTGAATAAGAACCTACCTGAGGAAATGATCTTACGCAGCAAGCATGAGGTGTGTATATATGTGTGTGTGAAGAAGGAGAGGAAATCTAGTTCGAAATTTGAAGTATTTTGAAGAAAATGCCTCTGTCTTTGCTCATCATGGAATCTAAGGAGACAGGCCTGCAAGGAGAGGAGAGCACATGCATTCCTGGGGGTGAGAAACAGAAGTCCATATCCCTAAGATCCTGGAACACAGTTCATGCTTATGAGTCAGGATTAATTAGAACAATAGCGACTATAATCCCCACGTTCAACTACTATTAAGCTAGTATGCTTCAGATAACATATAAGAGCAGGATACTGCTTAGAGAAGAACAGGAGATAAATTAGAGTGTAAAAAATGCTTGATGAGGCACAATACAAAAAGAAGACCTAAAATTCAGAATTGAACATAAATTTATCTGTTTCTGCACTGTAACTACAGGTATGTCTACAAGAATGTAAAGCCTATGATGTTCTGAGGGTAACCATAGTAACAAAAAAAAACCCAAACCCAGCCCAATCTCTAACTAATTTAACTCAAACCCCCATACTTAAAGCCCAGAAGTAGAAAATATATGCTCACTTCAAGCAAAAAAAAAATCTACTTATTCCAGGCTCTACTGTACTATACCAGATGTCAAGCATTCAACAACAACAAAATATTATGAGGCATTCAAAAAGGCAAGAAAACCACATTCAGAAGTAACAAAGCAATCATCAAAACTAAACTCAGAAATGATACAGATGTTGGAAATATCTGACAGAGAATTTAAAATAATAATACTTAATATGCTAAAGGCTCCAAATGAAAAGGTGAACCACATGCAAGATCAGATGGGTAATTTC
This sequence comes from Mirza zaza, assembly GCA_008750895.1. Lineage (NCBI taxonomy): Eukaryota > Metazoa > Chordata > Mammalia > Primates > Cheirogaleidae > Mirza > Mirza zaza. The sequence goes on from VSMD01076030.1 coordinate 13,218, forward strand.
AGTGAGAGATGGAAACTGTATCAAAGAATTAAGTGAAAATAGTACAAATGAAAAACATCACAAGAGCCATAAAGAATGCCTTCAGTAGATTCATAAGTAGACTCAACATAGCTGATAAACGAATCAGTGACCTTGAAGATAGTTCAATAAAATTACCCAAATCGAAACACAAAGAGAAAAATTGAGAGAGAAAAAAAACAGAACTAAACATCCAAGAGCTGCGAGGCAACACAAATCATTTTCCCATACATATAATTGGAATCCCACAAAAGGAAGAAAAAGAGAGTGGAACAGAAGAAATATTGGAAAAAATAATGGCTCAAAATTTTTTAAAAAAACAAAAACTCATTCAGGCACTTAATACTTAAACTGTTGTAAATGAAAGACAAAGGGAAAATCTTAAAGATAGCCAGAGACAATGAGATACTCAAAGAGAAACAAAGATAAGAATTATAACGTACATCTCATCCTAAATCATGCTAGCCAGAAGACAATCAAGTGATATCTTTAAAGAACTGTAAAGCACTAGTAAAAAAAGAAATGACTGTCATCCCAGAATTCCGTATCTCTAGAAAATATCTTTCAAAAATTAAGGAGAAATAAGGACTTTCTCAGACAAACAAAAACTGAGAAATTTTATTGGAGCGTACCTGTTTACTAGAGATGTTAAAAGATAGTCTTTAAGCAGAAAAAGTATGATATCAAACTGAAACTTGAGACTACACAAAGAAATTATGAATGCTGGATATAGAATAAATGAAGGTAAAATTGAATTTATTTTTGCTTACTTTTAATTGCTCTAAAAGGTAACTGATTAATGTGAAAATAGTAGCTGTGCATTTTTCATTTTATAGCATATGTAAAAGTAGAAGGTATGACCACAGTCATACAAAAGGTGAAGGGAAAAATATTGGGAATATATTGTAAGGTTCTTATATTATGCATGAAGTGATATAATATTTGAAGCTAGACTGTAGGAAAAGATGTATATTTTAAACCTTAGGGTAGCCACTAAAATTATTTTAGGAAGAGGTATTAATATTAAAAATGACTCAATAGAGAAGATAAAATGAAATAATAGAAAAGGCTAAAAAAGGGAGGAACAAAAAACTGAAGGAATGGACAGGAACTAGCATGGTGATAGATTTTAACACAGCCACATAAACAATCATATTAAATATGCATAGTATAAACACACCAGTTAAAAGACAGAAATTGCCATATTGAATAAAAAGCAAGATCCAACTCATTCTTCCTATAAGAAACCCACATTTAATATAAAGGTATATATGAGTTAAAATAAAGGATAGAGAAAGATACTCCATTCAAACACTACAGAAAAGAAGCTGGAGTAGCTATATGAATAGATAAAATAGACTTCAGAAGAAGAAAGATTATCAAGGACAAAAATGGAACAATAAATAATAGTAAAAGAAACAATTTTCTAAGAAGACATAATAATTCTAACTTCAAAATTGAATTAAGGAGCTTCAAAATACATGAGGCAAAAACTGACAGAACTAAAATCCAAAATTATAGTTGGAGACCTCGGTGCTTCTTTCTTGGTAATTAATAGAACAAGTAGACAAAAATTAGTAAAGACCTGAATGGCATTATCAACCAACTAGACTTAATTGACATTTATACAGAATACTCTACCCAAAGGGAGAAGAATGCACTATCTATTTAGGTGTACATGGAACATTCACTCACATAGACAACATTCTGGACCATAACAGAAACCTCAATGAATTGAAAGAATAGAAATTATATGATGTATATTCTCAGATTATAATAGAATTAAATTAAAAATCACTAAAAAAATGATATCTGTAAAATACCCAAAATTGTGAAAATTAAACAATATGCTTCTAAATAACCCATGGGTCAAAAAGGAAGTCCCAAAGAAAATTTTAAAATGTTTTGAACTGTATGAAAATACAAAACAACATATCAAAATTTGTGGGATGAAGCTAAAGCAGTTCTTAAACAGCAATTAATAGCCTTTAACGCGTGTGTAAGAAAACAAGAAAGACTCAAATCATCAATCTAAGTCTCTACCTTAAATATTACAAAAAATTAAACCCAAAGTAAGCCAAAGAAAGAACATAATAAACATAAGACACAAATCAATGAAATTGAAAACAGAAAAACAGACAGAAAATGAAACAAAAAATTTGTTCTTTGAAACGATTAACTCATAAATCGCTAGCCAGACTAACACAAAGAAAACACAGATTATCAATATCAAGAATAAAAGAGAGGTTACACAGTATACCCTACAGACATTAAAAAGAAAACAAGCAGATAGTATAATTTCATGTCCAAAAGTTTGAAATGGATAAATTCCTTGATCAATATTAATTAGCAATACTCACTCAAGGAGAAATAGATAACCTGAAAAGTATAATATCTATTAAAGAAATTGACTTCATCGTTTAAACACTTAAAAAAAAAAATACAAAGGAAAACACGTGCCCCAGACCTTTCACTGATGATATTTAAAAACTAAGGAAGAAATATTGTAAAATGTTCCTTAATTGGAAGAATAGGATATTGTTATGATTGATGTCAGTTCTCCCTAATTTGATCTGTAGATTCAATACAATCTCTTATCAAAATCCAAGCAGAATTTTTTTTTAGATATTGACAATCTGATTCTGAAACTTATATAAGAAGGCAAATGAACTAGTGTAGGTAAAATATTTTTGAAAAAGGAGAATAAAATTATAGGGGGACACACTACCCATTTTTGAAACACAAAGCTATTATAATCCAGACCGTGTGGTTTAGAGAAGGTGATACCCACACAGATCAATGCAACAGAATAGAGAGCTCAGAAATAAATTCATACTTTTAGAGTCACACTAATTTTTGAAAAAGGTACAAAGGCAATTAAATGAAGGATAGTCTTTCCATAAAAGGTACTTGAATAAATGCATGTCCATATGCAGAAAAGTAAACTTTGCCCTATTCCTCAAAAAGGTCAAAACACCTAACTCAAAACAGATCATGTCCCTAAATGGAAAATGTAAACCTACAAAACTTCTATAAAAATCATAGAAGAAAATATTGTGACCTTGGCTTAGAAATTTTTAGTCACAACAACGAAGGCAGGGTCTATAAAAGAAAAAGTGTGGTAGACTTTTTAAAAATTAAAAACTTTTTGCTGCATAGAAGAAACTGTTAAAAGAATAAAAAAAAAAAACACACCCAAAACTAGGTGAACACATTTGCAAGTCACATTTCTGACAAAGGACTTATACCCAGAATATATAAAGAACCCTGCAAATTCAACAATAAAAACCACACAACTCATTTAAAACTATGTGCAATAGATCTGAGTAGATATTTCACCAAAGAAGCCATATAGATGGTAAATAAGCATATTAAAATATAATGTAAATCTTTATCATTAAGGAAATGCAAATTAAAATGACAATGAGATACTACTACTATTAATAGATATCACTATATCTATTAGAATGACTTTTACAAGAAATGGCAATAATAAGCTCAGGTGAGAATGTGGAGCAACTGCAACTCTCACATATTGCTGATGAAAATGCAAAATAGTAAAGTCATTTTGGAAACAGTTCGGTGGTTACTTATTAAAGTTAAAGATAAATTTACCATACTTTATATAAATGTAAACAAATAAATCAGAACAAGGCAGGAAAGATAGAGTGCGACTGTTGCAAATAAATTTAATTGAATTACAGATGAATCAAATAACCACACTGAAGGGCATGGGGAAGAATGTAGTCGGCCTAATTAACTTCAGAAAACAACATTTTGAGTTGATACTGTTAGTCTTAAGACAGGAAAAACTATACGATGCTATACACTACTAGCTGGTAAACTTGTTTAACACAGGAATGTAGGTTAGACCCTCTGAAACTACTATATTGGTTTATAGGGTTGAACAAATATTGTTGAACAATATTGGACAATATTGTTCATATTGTGTATATGAGAGTCAAGTTTCTTATGATAAGAGAAAGTAGTTAAAAATAACAAAAGGGGATGACTAGAACAAACCCCATGGCAGTGAAGTGAAGTCAGAGATACCACTACGGAATGAATAAAGAGACAGATAAAGGTAGATGATAGAGAAATAAATATACATATGTATGCATTATGAGTTGGTATGCATACATGTATTTCCTAACACTATCCACTGAGAGAACCTAGCAACAGTGACACTCTGGTAGCAATAATCACACTTTGCACCCAGACCTTGGTTTCTTAATTACATACTGCAATAAAAAGAACCAGGCTCCTTGGAGAACTGGGCTGGGGCAGGGGAAAATACGCAATTGAGTCTGGGTTATCTCGTGGTGCCAGAAAGTAAGGATGTGCTCAAGAATAATTTTTTTTTTTTTAATGAGGGCATATTGGAAGGACTCAGGAGCTAACCTGAAAACACTGCCAATGGCCAAAAGTGGAAGAATCCAGAACCAAAATAAATAACCATTATAGCGGATTATAACCCAAAGAACAACAGCAACAACAACAAAATGAGTCCACGCTGAATCAATCAATACATAAAGGAGAAATGACAACTCTTCCTTACAGAAGAATTCCAATTAATACATGTAAAAGGAATGAGAGAAATAGACAATCGCTATTAGGACTCCACTGTAATAATTGCTGCAGGCAATATCCACCAATGGATAATTAAATCAGTGAGTGAAAGTTTAGGCAGAAACAGAATATCTGCATAATCTTAAAGTATCTTCCCATAAATATTTAGCAATTTCAAAGGGGGAAAGAAAACAGTAAATTTACAGTGAAGGGTCCAGGCAGACAGGTGATCGAGGTTACTATCACCAGTAACACTTAAGGCACAGCGCCAGGGCACATTGCCTCTGTTGAAGCCTTCCCAACAATGCTTAACCTCTACATAATCAAGAGAAAACATAAAAATTGAATTGCCAGGCGCCGCTACAAAATAACTGGCAAGTACTCTTCAAAAAAGTGTCAAAGTCGTGAGAAACGAGGAAAGATGGGGGAATGGTTTTGAAAGGGAGTGAATAAGGAAATATAAAACGAAATACAATATGGAGTCCTGGATTAGATCCTGGAACAGAAAAAGGATATTATTGGAAGAACTAGTGAAATCCAAGTAAGTTCTATACTTTCGTTAATAGTATTGTACCAAAGATAATTTCCTGGTTACATAAGCTGTTAGCATAAGTGGATACTACATGAAGGCCATATGTACCATTTTTTGCAACTCTTCTCTAAGTCTAAAATTATTTCAAAATAAAAGAATTTTTTCAAAAGTGAACAATGACTTACATAATCACCCTTGTTATCTGGAAAACAATATCTTTATTCCCTGTAACTACTGTAGCATCCTGTACCAAAAGAATTGTCATTAAAAAACAAATGTTGACTCTTTTACCAATTATATTCTATTCATTCTCCCTCACTCTGTCAAGATTTTACCCTCATTCATGAATCCATTGCCCTTTCCCAAGGATTAAAAAAGCAAGGGAGAAAGAAATCATTCAGATAGTAAAGAAAATGTAGACTCTTCTGCTAGCTGGAAAAATCCCAAGCTGGGCAGGGTCCTATTTTTAATGTTTGTTTGCTTTTTCTGGTTTGTGTATGTGTGTGGATATGTACATACGCGTGTGTGTGTGTATGTGTGTATGTGTGCACGTATGTACGGTCACCTGGGCCTGTTGAGTCTTATGAATCGTTCTCGGATTTAATCCTATTTGCTCTCTGGGCATTTGGGCCCTCTTTGATATCAGCTTTCAATCCACTGCTGCACTTTGACATTTTTCAAATTCCCACTCATTGCAGCAGTTTCCTCGTGGCAATAGAGGAAGATGGGAGAGCACCGTGGAGATAACCTCACATGATTTCCTCAATGGACTTCAAGGAGAACCGCTCCAGCCAGTGCAAAAGCTCCCAAAAGGAGAAGGGAGGTCAAGGCATGTTGAGCTTCATGAAAGCAGGCGACTGGGAACTGTGGGGGCTCACATCTTGCTTCCTAAAGGGCTTTCCCTGGACTATAAATTGTTCTCCTTGAACGATATCTCAGAGTCAACATCCCATCACTTAAGCGAGGAAAGAGTCGTGAGTGAGGAAAGAGGTTGTATCTGGAGGAGAAAGGAAGAGATGCCTTTTGCCACCAGGCTGCTTTATAAGATGGAACTTGGCGTGTGAGTGGGGACAATGTGTGTCTGCCACTGTGTCCTTGACTGCTAACGGGTAGCACTGTCTGTCCTCTCTATGTCTAAGACATGTGCTGAGGATGAATGGAATAATGAAAATAAAAATGGCCTTTACATTGAAACGTGAGAATTTTCTCTTTCCCATTCTCTTCATTGACCTTGGGGTAAAGTGAGTGCTCTTTCACAGTGGTTAGCAAACCCACCTCTTATCTCTGGTCACTCCTCTCTTCCCACTCTTCCTCCCTTCACACTGGACAGTCCCCCACGCACTTCCCACTTTATTGCCTTTGCACAACCTCCTTCCTCCTTTCTAGAGCTGTTCTCCCTGCTCTCTCCTGTCCCTGACTCCCCTTGGGCTGAGTGACTAATACTCATCCTCCAGGTCTCAACTTTAGACGTTGCTTCTTCCAGCAAGCCTTTCCTAAACCCCACTGTCCTCCCAAATACCCAGAACTAAGTTCAATTAGTCTCTTTAACTACATGTGTCCCCTACCAGATCATAAATTACTCAAATGGGAGAATCCACCTTTTTTTTTTTTTTTTTACCATTACATGTATCCCTGGGTCTGAACAGGGTCTAGTAGCTACTCAATAAATGCTTGTTGAATGAAGGAATGAATGAATGAGTCACTGACAGATGAATTAATGCATGCTTTCAATACAAGCTCCTTGATACAGGTCCTATTTGGAGGATTTAGATGTAGGAAAAATGTTCCAAAGACCAGATGGATGAAATAATTAGTGAACATACAAGAGAAAACTTTTTAGTGGAGTTAGTCATATTAAATAGGGAAGACTCTAAAGCTTAAATCCTAAGCTAAATATTATTGTTGTCGCTACTTAACACATTAACTGCCATGTGAGTTGTATCTAACTCACGCTAGTTTTGAGCCTGGGGCTTCATGTAGCATATGAAACTCACACATCTTTTCACCTTGGAAACCATGAGAATTATTTTTCAAGTTGCATATAACTCACACACAGAAGACAATAAAAAATAATAAATTTTTCATTAAATTAGAAAGAATCATTTTGTTCTTGAAGTTTTTATTGTATTTCCATAATAAGACACCGTGGCACCAAGGAAAAATTGGCCCCAAGTGTGGCAGTCAATGTGTTAAATTGCTATTTTAGCAATATATCACAGAACTTACATTTATGTATTCTACCTATATGCTCAGCAATTTGCTAGATGCTTTGCACATATGAGCATTTTTGAATCTTCCCCAAAACCTTATGAAATAGACACTGGTTTTTATCCCCATTTAAAGACAAGAAGACAAAACCAAAGAGGTTGAGTGAGTTGTCCAAAATCACACGACTATTAGAGAGTGGAATCACAATTTAAATCCAAGGCTGCTGGAATCTAGGATCTGAGCTGCTAAAAGTTACGCTATCCTGCCTTTCCTGCCAGACAGCCGACCACCAGTCTTTTGGGTCCCCTGAATGCAGCAAATCTCATTTAAATCCAATCCCGGATGAATTCTTGAGTTGAGGATCTGTGTTTTTCCCCATCATCTTTAAACTCGCAAATAAGGCTACTCGATCAATCACAGCTTCTCTCCTTCCAAAGCCAGAGCAGCCTCCCACAATGCCCTATCTGAACTGCTGAATTTATGTTGTAACACAATTACATAGCTCCCCCTACCCCCTACAGATTATCTTTTTTTCTTCATTTGCTTCCAATAAAGAGACATTATTTGCTTGGGAGCTTTCCAGTGTAACACGAATCCATCTTTGAAAACTAGTCCCTGCATCTGGAAAATTGAGAGATGCTTGGGTGTTAGTTCAGCAAGAGAGTCGGTCCGTGGAAACAGCGTTGTTATTTTATTATCTTTAATGCTTTTAAGCCATATTAAGCAGATTTAATTTCCAAAGAAGTCTTTTCTCATCGCCTCTCCCCTCTTTTTAAATGGACGAGTCACTTTCTACTTTAAAGCTGGTTGCCTTCAAAATGTGCCACTGAGTGTTGTTTTGGCTACTTAACCGAATTAATAGCACGGTCCATCTGTACCTTCCCACCCTGCCTTAGCAAAACAAGTGTTGCCTTTAACATAATGAGAAGGCTTTTTCTGATCACGCCGCTTCTTATAAAATTAAATGCACACACACCCCAGAGTCCTCCAAATCCATCATATAAATAAAAAAAGCACACTCCTTCAGTCCATAGACTGCAGTTCTCTTAAAGAAGAGATGTTGGACACCCCCTTATCCATGAACCAGAGAGGTTTCTGATCACCCTAGTTCTTACCAGCATTGCTTTTTATTGTTTGCATCAATAAATGCTATAGCCAGGGAATGTTCACAGTGCCAGCGTGCAATAGCTTCAGTAATCATCTCATCCAGAGACCAAGAAACTCTGTTTCTTCACACCCCAGGTAAGATTTTGAACCTTGGGAAAGCTAAACACAGCTGGTGTCTGGTTATTTACTTGTGTTCTCTAACCCCGAATAAAGGAAATAAAAATGTGCTGTAAAGACGAGGCTTCTTTATTGTAAGGATGAAAATAAAAAGAAGAACTGATTCTTGCATTGAAAGATTCATATATTAAGAGCCCAAATCAGACATTGAAACACATCACCATGATTACAGGACTTATCAATAACTGAGTGACAGATAGAACCAACACTTTCCCTGTGAATTTAGTCACCTCGACTGAATCTTTTAAATCAAAAGCTGAATTTGTTTTCAGAATGTGTCCTTTAGCAGAAACATTCAATTAATAATAAAAGTATCATAAAAAGTAATAAAAGTTTATGGAACTGTGAGCAAACTCTATGCTCATTCTAACAAGCGTATTCTGGGTCATAAAAGTGCATCTAAAATGTGGAACCAAAAAACATAAGGTTTGAAGCTCAGAAAGGACTCAGTGTCATTTCATGTCTTTTATAACTAGTTGGAGGACAGAATGTTTGTCTTTTTTGCTTAAATTATACAAAGTCGCTGATACGGGATCTTAGCGTGGAAAAGCTCCCTGCGTACGTGGTGATGGAGATGATCTCGTGGTGAAAGGAAAGAGCTTCGGTTTTACTTTTTCTCCTTTTCTTCTGTTATAATCCATTCGTACCCAAGAGCTCAATGCTACAGGCAATTATTGAGCACCTACTGGAACAACTGGCAGTGTTAGATGTGCACAGAAGGACCCCAGGCAGCTTAAAGTAATAAAACTTTTCCCTTATTCCTATGCTAACCGAAGATGTATTTTTTTTTTATCAACAGCAAAAGGAGCAAAGTACTAAATCTCTGTGTAAATATGTTCAGTGGAAACGTATGTGTCTTTTTCTTTTCTCCTTTATGCCTCATCATCTTTAACACTGCCATTTCAGGGTTTGCTCCTGATTTGGGGAGCTTAAGAGATTCAGAGAGGTATAAGAAATGCACCCAGCCTTTGAGAATTGGATCACCTCACTGGCAAAAACGGGCAGATGCTCAAAACCACGAGAAAACCAAGTCTCCAAGCTTGAGTTACATATACAAGATCAAATAGGCAGAAAGTTGCTGTTAAAGCCTTCTTTAACCCAAGGTGTAGTACGAGACGGCATGTGCTATGTGATTAAGAAAATAGAATCTGAGTAAGGTTATTGAATAACTGGCCTGGAATAAGCTGTAGAGGAATGAGAGTGCCGGCGGAATGCAATAAAGACATTGCTGCAGTTATTCCAGTAGAAGCTGAGGGGGCCATAAACCTCACATCTGAATCACCTGGGGAGCTTTTGCAACATGCACATGCCCACATTACCCACTGATTCTAACTCTGCAGATCATGAGTGTAGCAAGGGCATGCGTCTTTTGTAAAAAGCTCTGCGAGTGAGTTCCTCTTGGTTAAGAACCACCAGCCTAAATTATGGCGTCTGCTCTACCAAACAGGGATTTTCCCCAAATCGAGGCTGTCTCTTATTAGCTGTGTGACCTCTGACAAATGTACCGTGCTAGGGGAATGTGCAAATAAGTGATATGTTATTTTTTCCTTCCATTATAAGCAAAAATAAATGTTAGGGATGCAACACTATAAGTCTTGGGAAATTAAATCAAACCTGCCAAGATCCAGACTTCCAAAATAGCAATGCCAAATCTCAAATAGAAATGTATTTTGATCAGCTTGCCTCATAAACTATAATGTATTGATTACTCACCATGTGTTAAGCACCCTGTTAAATACTTCACATATGTTATCGCATTCAGTCCTCCCCATCACTTTAGGGAAGAAGCACTATTATTATTCCCATTTTAAAGATGAAGAAACTGAAGCTCATGGGGGTCCAGTCATTTGGCCACGATAATGCATGGCTAATAAATTGCTAAACTTTAAGCATCAGATCTATAATCAAAAAACAACAAGCCAAATAATTCTACTATAAACAAACCAGCATAAGCCATCATTTTTTCCTTTTCCTCCTAAAAATAATTTTTTTTAAAAAAAGGCAACAAAGAGATTGGAAAAACTCACCACAAACTCTATTTTTAGCGAAACTAAAAGAAAGACACATCTGCAGACTCTAAAAAAGTAACTGGGAAAGGCAATTGGATCAGATGTCACATGGAAGGAAGTGAAGAGGAGATGCATGGAGAATGGTAAGAAAGCTTATCAGTGGAAAAATCGAAGAAGAGGCCAACAAAAATATGGTCTCTAATAGGGTAATATATAGAAGCTGTACCCTGAGTGCTACATGCGCTTACTGCAACTAGTATGTCTAGCCCCCCATAGTGGATGCAACCACTAACATGAAATATATGTATGTGAACTACATCCCTTGTTTGCACCAATGCATGTGAGAATTTCATTGAGCAGGAATTAGATCAGTTTGGGAGGAGGTAGGGCTATGCAGACAGTCATACAAATAAACCATCCCTCCAGGGAGCAGTCTGTCTTTATGGCAAGAGAAGGCTGCTCTGATCATCTGCCACACCCTGACACTGAGCCTCCTGCAAAAGAAAATAAAATCCAAATAATGTAATGATGAACAACTAAGAAAAGAAACAAGCACAGCATTAATACAAAAATACTATGGGAGAAAATATGGAGGAGAGCAGCAAAACTCACCAGTAAAGAACACTCACCAGAAAAGTGTTGCTATGAAGCAGAGAGAAAATATGACCAGACATCCTATTATGAATTTAAAAATATGAGTGAGATAATCACACCTATGAAGGAATACCACAAAGCGAAGATGCAGAATCTCAGGTTATGAATGGTGAGGTTGCAGAAGATTCAAAATGAGCTGGCAGAGCTCAATAAGAAATATAAAGCAAAATAACAAAAATTAAAAATGTTCAACATTGAACAAATAAATGGAAGAAAAGACATTATAGGATTTTCAGTAAGAGAAATATTAGTAGTAGATAGTAATGACATAAATGGAAATAAGGAGTAAAAAACAATTAATGACTAGGGAATTGGAGTCCATGAAAAATAAAAATGATAGATCAGAGCATGTATTGAAAAATATAACTAGAAAATACATAGACTCTGGATAATGATGGTTTCTATTTCTGTCATTCATTATACATTCATTAATAGACTGCTATTGTAAGAAAGAGGTATTGTTTTCCCTTATTTATTTAGTCAATCATTTATTTATATCAGTATGGATTCATGAATATTTTATTCTATAGGTTATAATGCAATCTGTTCTTATTAACTTTCTTATCCAGATTTTCTCAGTTTTGGGTATCAGAAAGATCTTCAAGTTGTCTCCAGTGTTCTTTCAAACAAATAATGAAGTCCTCATACTTCCTTGTTTCTGGAACCACAGTATTTTCAGGCTTATCTTGAATTTTCCCTACTGCATCCCTGGAATCCACTATAGTATTTCTTAAAGGAGTTCTGGTTCCTGCTGTTGGCGAATGATGCACAGAAGCCATACCCTGAGTGCTATGTGTGCTCATTGCTACTGAAGTGTCCAGCTCGTCTCAGTGGACATAGCTAGGAAATATATGTGTGTATACTAACTTATGCATGCACACATCTATATTTATTTCTGTATCTATCTGTATATATTAAAAACTATGAGTTCATACTGATATTTTAAATTCTAATCTAACACATCACAGGGCTCATTCTAGCCTCTCTCCTTCCCTTACTTGTAACTTGTTTCTCTGAAAGTAAGAACTATGACTTCATTATCTATAATACATTTATTAATTTGTTCAATTCTGGTATATACATAAAGTAGATTCAGAATTGCTTATCATATCCCTATGAGAACCAAATTTAGTAGCTAAAGTACAATATTTGTGCTCAGTATGTACATTGCAAACTTTTGGGAAAACACTAAAAGAGTTTCTAAAACAAGTATAATGGACATACTATGACAGAAGAAAAAATGGAATTATAAATGCTTAATTTTTTTTATGTTGATGCTTGTGAAAGTTTTTTTTCATTTTTTTTTTTATTTCAGCATGTTATGGGGGTACAGATTTTAAGGTTTCAATAAAATGCTTAATTAATGCCAGTGAAGGCAGAAAAGAAGTGGAAAACAAAAAAGAAACAAATAATAAGGGCAATGACTATAAAAACAGTTACAAATATAGTCAATATCAATACAAGTATATCAATAAGTACTTTAAATATCAAGGGCCTAAATACGCCAATTAAAAGACAGAAATTGTTGGAGTGTATAAGACCCAATTATATGTTGTATACAAGAAACTCACTTTAAAAATTAATACACAGGAAGGTTAAAAGTAAAGGGATGGAGAAAGACATACCATGCTAACACTAATCAAAAGAAAACAGGGGTCCCTATATTAATTTCAGAAAAAGAAAATTATCTGAAATTATGGAAAATTATGAGAGGTGAAAAAGGGCATTACATAATGGTAAAGGGGTCAATGCTAAGAAGCCATGGTTATTTTTAATGTGTATGGTCCTCAAAGGAGAATGTCAAAAAATGTAAAGCAAAAACTGATAGAACTGCTAGGAAAAATAGATGAATCTACTGTTGTAGTTGGAGACTTCAACACCCCTCTCAATAATTGACAGATCCAGCAGACAGAAAATCTGTAAGGGTATAGCTGAACTGAACAGCATCATCAATCAACTGGATCTAATTGATACTTTTAGAATACCTCATCCAACAACATCAGAATACATGTTCTTCTCAAGCTCACATGGAACATTCACCAAGATAGACCACACAATGGGCCATAAAAGAACACACCTCAACAAATTTAAAACAACAGTAATCATGCAAAATATGCTCCCAGACCACAATGAAATTAAGTTAGAAATAAGTAACAGAAAGATAACTGGAAAATCCCAAAATATTTACAGATTAAACAACACTCTTATAAATAACATTTGGGTCAAAAAGAAGTATAAAGAAAAATTTGTAAATATTCAGAACTAAATGAAAATACAATTTATTAATATCAAAACTTGTGGAATGCAGTGAAAGTAATACTTAGAAGTAAATTTATAGCAAATGCAGACATTAAAAAGAAAGAAAGATCTAAAATCAATAATCTAAGCTTCCACCTTAGAAACTAGGAAAAAAACAAATTAAATCCAACTTAAGCAGAAAAATATAAATAAAATTTAGAGCATAAATCAATGAAATTGTAACCAGGAAAACAACAACAACAACAACAACCCAAAAGCTGATTCTTTGAAAAGATGGATAAAACTTTTTCTAGCCTGGTAAACCAAGAAAAAAATAGAAAAAACACAAATTACTAATATCAAAATAAAAGAGGGGCTATTGGTACTGATTTTGTGGACATTAAAAGGGTAATAAAGGTATATTATGAAGAATTCTATGCCTTGAATTTAATAACTTAGATGAGATGCACCAATTCCTTAATAGACACAATTTATCAAACTCCCAACTCACCCAAGAAATAGATAATCCAAATATCTATAAGAAATTGAATCAATAATTAAATTTCCCACCATCAGTGTATGAGTGTTCCTATCTCTCCACATCCATGCCAACATTTATGTTTTGAGACTTTTTGATAAAAGCCATTTTCACTCAAGTAGTGTTATTTCATTGTAGTTTTGATTTGTGTTTCCCTGATGATTAAAGATGTTGAGCATTTTTTCATATGTTTGTTGGCCATTAGTCTGTCTTCTTTTGAAAAGTTTCTGTTCACGTCCTTTGTCCACTTGTTAATGGGGTTGTTTGATTTTTTCTTGCAAGTTTTACTGAGTTCTTTATAGATTCTAGTTATCAGCCCTTTATCAGATGTCTAGCATGGGAATATTTTCTCCCATTCTGTAGGTTGTCTGTTTGCTCTTGTGACAGTTTTCTTGGCTGTGCAGAAGCTTTTTAATTTGATCAAGTCCCATTTATTTATTTTTGCTGTTGCTGTGATTGCCTTTGGGTCTTCTTCATAAATTCTTTGCCTAGGACAATGTCTATAAGAGTTTTTTCAACATTTTATTCTAGAAATCTTAACTAGTACAACCTTTATGGAAAGTAATATGGAGATACCTCAAAGAGCTACAAGTAGAACTACCATTTGATCCAGCAATCCCATTACTGGGCATCTACCCAAAGGAAAAAAAGACATTCTATAAAAAAGACATCTGCACTAGAATGTTTATAGCAGCACAATTTATAATTGCAAAGATGTGGAAACAACACAAGTGCCCATCAATAAGTTAGTGGATTAATAAAATGTAGTATATGTATATCATGGAGTACTACTCAGCCACAAAAAAACAATGGTGGTCTAGGACCTCTTGTATTATCGTGGATAGACAAAGATATTATAAGAATGGAAAATTACAGATCTTATGAATATAGATGCAAAAATTCTCAACAAAATATTTGCAAATCAAATTCAATAATCTATAAAAGAATTATTCACTGTGACCAAGTAGGATTCATTCCAGGTATACAAAGCTGCCTTGGCATTAGAAAATCAATTAATGTAATCCATCACAACAACCAAGATGTCCTTCAATAGGTGAATGGAAACTGGTACATACATTCAATAGAATGTTACTCAGTGATTAATAAAAAAAAAAAAAGAACTACTAAGCCATAAAAATTCATGGAGGAAATTTATATGCATATTGTTAATTGAAAGAAGACAATATGAAAAGGCTACATACTGTGTGACTCAAATTATATGACATTCTGGAAAAGACAAAACTATAGAGACAGTAACCAAGATCAGTAGTTATCAGAGATTTGGAGGGAGGGAGGAAGGGATGAATATGTGAAACACGGGATTCTGAGGGTGATGAAGCTATTCCGTATGGGACTACACAAGGGGGATACAGAACAGTATGCATTTGTCTAAACTCATAGAGATGTAAAACACAGAGTGATCCCTAATGTAAACTGTGACTTTTGTTAATACTAATGCATAGATACTGGTTCATCCATTGTAATAAATGTGTCTACTCAATTTTCCTATACACTGAAAACTTCTCTGAAAAATAAAGTCTATTAATTAAATTGTTAAAACACTAATGAGAAAGCTCCCTGTATATTTATATGGAAAGATCTATCAGATGCATGGCTAAGAGGAAACAGCAAGAGCAGTATATAAAATATGCTACTTTTTATGTAAACATAAGAGAAGAAATAAAAGTAAATTCATATTTGCTTGTCTATACATAAAAAGCTTTGGAAGAATACTTAGGAAATTAATAACAGTGGTCACCTGTGGGGTTGGCAGTTGAACTGGCTGGAGGAGGGAGAGTTAAGAGAGGAAACATATGTGCATCTATATCATGTGATTGTAACATCATTTATTTAAAAAAAATTTTTTTTTAAAAAAAACAAGCCCCTCAGAAGGTTTGTCTGAGCTCTAGGGAAAGTGGAATTTGAATGTCTTAGAACTAATATTTTTATTTAATATCGTGAATAACTCTCTGGAATTTACCCTATAGAAATTCTTTCATGTGTGCAAGCTGTGTTCAAAGAAACTACAAAGATATTCACCATAGCATTATTTGTAATAGGCATAATTTGAGAAACATCTTAAATATGTATCAACAGGGAACGTGGTTAAGAGAATGGTAATATGGACACACTAGGAACTGTAACCCATCAGTTAAAAAGAATAAAGTGGATTTGTATGTGTCTTTGTTAAAAATGTCCATGATGTGTTGTTAAGGAAAAAAATAAAGTTGCAGAAAAATGTGGACAGAAAACTTTTTAACTATAATATGATTTTGTTTGTAAATGTATGAAAGATCTGGAAGGATATACAACAAACTGAAAACAGTGCCTACCTCAGGGGAAGTATGTGGGATTTTAAGGGGAGAGGCTCACTTTTTACTATTTCTACTTCCTATTATTTGACTTTTTTTTTCTCCCTTGCAACTATGATGTATTGCTTTTTATGTGTGAATAAACATACAAAGATTTTTAAAAACCCAATGGAGTGTTGGTGTGCAGAAGCAGCAGCCATCTCGGGGGCTGTTTGCCATTACCTGTGTTCATTTCTTTCAGACCAGGAAGGGCTACAGGAACCTCAGTGTTCTCTGTAGCATTGTTAACCGGGGCACTGAATCTAACTTGCCATACCCTGTAATTGGATCCTTCCAGTAAAGCTGCCTCAATAAAATGTCCCAAGTGCTGCAGCCAAGTGTTTAGGAGGCACATAGGACCCTGGTGGCAGCCTTGGGGGTAGGGGTGGGGGCCTGGGCCTGGGGCCTGGGTCTAAAATGCTGTAGGAGGCATGCATTAAAGTCCCAGCAAGCTTAACTAGCAACAGAGGGGCACGTCTGCATTTTTCATGCAGGCTTAGAGAGACTTGTTTGCAAGGCCCAGGATCCCTGGTGAGCAGTTTTCTGTGGCTTCAGTTACAGCACAATTTCAAAAGTATTAATGCAATGAGACTTTTGTATAAGTGCATTAGAAAAGGGGAAAAAATTTACTCTGTGGTTTCTCCAGCAGGCATTCGCGACCGCTAACAAGGAATATATCTCAAGAAGAAGCTGATGGTCGATAACTATCCCCTAAATCCCACCTCATGCAGTAAGTACCTAAAATGATAGGGGGCCTGCAACTTCCTACTGGCTTGGTCTGGAAGCCCAATGTCCATTCCATTCAGATGGTCTTTCCTTTTATTTTTTCATCTCCCAGGGGCCCTGAGTTCCCTTATGATCTGGCACTTAAGCTCTCCGTCTCGGTCATTTTTTAAAGTTTCAAAACCCAAAAGCTGAATCCAGATGGGGCCTTTTAAGTCCTGCCAGCTTGGAGTCACAGGCTGTTGGTGCCTAATGCTTGTCTGTCTCCACTCCCCTCATTGACACAAGGAAACGAAGGTCTTCAAGGACGAAATTACACGGAGGTGTCGGTCACAGAGCTGGGACTTGAACTCTGGCCTCTGGAATTCCACTCCGCATTTCTGGAGCCCTGTGTTCATTCATTCATACCTTCATTCATTTCTTCACGCAACAAATACTGAGTGCCTGTTATGGGCAGAAGAAGGATAGCATTGTAGTTAAAAGTGCTGGTTTTGGAAACAAATTACTTAGTTTTCCATCCTAGCTCCATTGCTTACCAGCTATATAATCTTTATCAAGTCATAAAACCTCTCTGTATCTGTGTTTCCCATATTTAAGTGGGAATAATGGCAGAACTTACCTCATAAGGTTGTTGAGAAGAGTAAAAAGTTAATATATGTAAGAGGCTTAAGACTGTATTAATATAATGATAGCTACTATTGTTATTACCTTTTATCATTATGCCCCAAGCGTTATGCAGTGGACTTGGAACACAACAATGAACAAAAATAGGCAAGGGCCTACTTCCATAAAGTTTATAGACTAATGGGAAAGAGCAAGGACTTAACCTAATCAGGATAGTCAGACAAGGCTGATCTGGGAAACTGATGCAGTTCTGAAATGTAAGGAGTTAAACTAGGGGAAATGGGAACGGAAGAGTTTTTTGAGGGAAGAAAAAAAGAATGTGCAAAGGCCCTGGGGCAGCTGGAGCACAGTATCCACAAGGAACTGCAAACATTATGTGTGGCTGGAGCAGAGATATCAAATGTAGGGCAAGATGAGGTTGAGTCCTGCTAAGGGTCTTATCTCTTAGGGCAGTGCAGACTACTTTAATGGGCTCATCACTATCCTAGGAGCAATAGGGAAGCCATTGAAGAGTTCTAAGCAGGGGAATGCCATGATCAGATTTTCATTTTGGAAAGATCTCTCTGGCTGCTAAATGAAGAATAGACTGGACAAATGTTCCTTCTCGTATATCTAGTGTCTCTCCCTGTTGACATTGGTTTCATTGTAAATAGATGGAGGGCATGCATCCTTGGAAAGATGCCAGTGATTGTCTTCACAGAGAGGTTGGGTGGGGAGGGTGCAAACTTAGCCTACTTGCTACTCAGGGAAGCACACACCCAGTCTTCCTTCTCCAAATGGCCTCCATAGTCCACCCTCCAGCCATGGGTTACCATTTTGTTTCCAAATTTCCATTCTGCTTGCTGCCTCTTGGTGGCAAGCACCCTTTGTATCTTGAACTTTTAGTTCAAGCTAGTAACCTAATTGCTGGCTTACTTTCAGGGACATGCGGTGGGTAAGAGAAAGAGCTTTGGGTTGCATGTAAAGAACTGGATTCTTGCTTCTGCTCACTAGTTACGTGACCTTAAATAAGTCACTTGCCCTCTATGAGCTTCTGTGTCCTCATCCATGAAATGGGCATAAGAGTAACAGCTACTTCACAGAGTACAGGAAAGTAAAAAGAAATAGTGAGTGTGAGAACACTTTCATGCCAGTGGTTCTCAATCCTGGCTATGCTTCAGAATCTCCTGTTGTTTGTTTCTTACAAGACCGATGTCTTTCCCAGACCTATTGAATCAGAATATCCAGGGGTAGACCCCAGGTAGCTGTATTTCTAAGTAGTTTCAGAAGTTATTCAAATGTGCATCCAGGGTTGAAAACCACTCTGGTTGTGACCTTCAGGACACACGCACTGCGGTCCACGACAGTGACACCACTGTGGGATGTTCTTTCTTCGTGCTTTTATTCCCATGCATCTCCAAAGCACCCTCTACTAAGACAGCACAAGGGGGCTTTAATAATTGAAAATCAGACATGTCAACGCTCCGCTTGAACACCCTCTCACTGCTTCTAGGGTAAGGGACAGATTGACCTATGGCCCTACCGGATCTGGCTATGCTGACCTCTGACCTCAACCCCTCTCACTCTCCCTTCTCTCCTCTGCTCTGGTCCACCGTTCTTCCCACTTCTCCAACACACCAGGTTCCCTTTCCCTGGGGTCCTTTGCTCTTGCTGACACTCCTGTCCAGAAATGTCCTGCTCTAGACCTCTGAATGGCAGGATTTTCCTTAAGATTCGGGCCACCGGGAGACCCTCTACACCATCCAACCTCAAATACTCCCTCTTTACCTGTCACTTGCCATCCATTGCAGTACCTGATTTATTTTCTTTAAGTTACTTATCCATCTATGAGATTATTCATTTATTTATTTTCTTATTTTTATCCATCTTCTCTGGCTAGAATGTAAGCTCCAGGAGAGAGGGATATTTCACGCATAAGTGACTGATTTATCCCTAGTGCTAAAAGATTGCCTGGTACGGAGTAGGTGTATAGTAAATTAATCCATAGAATGAAGAAATAAATGTCCGTTTCATTGTCCAAGGCAAAGGACATTCATGTTTTGCCATCCTCCAATATTTTAGCTAAGCTGTGATAGGACCAGGATTTCTACTTTGATTCACTTTCCAATTGCTGAATTGCAATTCCCAAAATTCCAGCCAAGTGGTATCAGGTGACCATAGACTCAAAAAGGTATCATAAATTGCTTAATATGTGTTCTTCTGGGGCTTAAGCAACGAACTTGATATTTACTGTTTGGCAAAGTCTTTCTGTTTTACTTTGTTGGTAGGTGTAAGTTGATTTTTGCAGCCAAAAACACCTCTTTCTGGCTGGCTTCCCTGTTTTTCCTCCTTTTACTAGCATACCCTGGAGTAGTATAACCAAGCTGAGGTGAGTTATGTGCAGGGAAATGGGCCTTAATGAATAGAAAATCCATGGAATTCATTTGATGTTAGCACATTAACACTCTCTTTGCCAAGTCTTCCAAATTTCAGCTTTTTCCCACAAAAAAATAAAAATAGTGGAGGAAGGGATATCTCTTTCAAGACCATGATCTTGGAAGTACATAAGCAATTCTATCTTTTTTTTTCCTAGTAATGAAATGTGCTCAGAAGCAGCCAACCATCATCCATAAACCCCAGGCCCGAATGTCAACGAGCCCCGTTGGTATATAGCGTATCAGTTAGGAGCTTGGGCCATGACGTCAGGTGTACTGGGTACTATGGCTTCCTGGCTGTGGATCTGGGACAAGGAACCTAGCCTTCCTGAGCCTCAGGTTCCTTATCTGTACCTTAGGGGCAAT
>VSMD01076036.1:0-34469 GCA_008750895.1 Mirza zaza
CACTGAGTTTCTTTAAAACTGCTATTTTGAATTGTAGGTCAGAGAGCTACAAATCGCTATCTTGTTAGGGTCTGCCACTGGATTTTTGCTTTGTCCTTTTGGGGGGGACAGTGTTCCCAGTTTATTGATGTTCTTGTGGGCATACATATATGTCTTTGCATTGAAGGATTAGTTATTTATTCCAGTTTTCTCTATCCAGCTTATTTTGGTTTTTACTGAATATATTTGCTTAGCTAATCTTCACTACTAGGTTACTGACACCATTTTGGTTCTAGGTGGTACTTTAAGCCCTGGGTCAGCTTGGCTCTAGTAAATGGTGGGAATACTGCCTGTCCCAAATGGGGGAGGTCCCAAAGGAACTATCCCAGCTGTGTGTTATAACCCTGCAGTGGCTAGAGGTTTGTGTCCCAGGAACCTGGAGAATGTACCTCATACAGCTACTCTTATTTGGCATCTCCTTTGGCGGAGATATAGAGCAGTTTCCAGGTTGGAGATGGTAGTCCTACTTCCCCTTTGTCTTTGTCTTTGCCTGTCTTCCAAGATATTTCTCCCTTGAAGCAATCACCATGTTACTCATGAGTTAAAGCAAGGATAGGTCTGCTTCCAGGGAGCCCAAGCAGGTGGGAATGCTGGTTGACAACCTCAATGTCACTTTTTCCAATATAGGAACTGTGAGTTAAGGGGAAATTTTCTGTGTGGCTGGTCCCTGGCAGAATGGGGAATTGGGGTTGAGGGTTAGGGCAGGCCATTGCAGATGTGGAAGTCCAGTTCTCCTACCATCTACTTAGTTATTCTACTTTCCTGTAGAACCAGGAACTGTCTCATCCTCATACTTGAGCTCTGGGTTGTTGCTGGAGAAGATCTTGGTGTTTTTATTTTGCAAGGGGTTGGGGGAGAAGCCAGCCTGTCTCTATGCTGCCATTTTGAAACTGAAAGTCTACATAGACTTCTTAATTGTGTTAGACCATTTTTACAATGATTCAGTCCTCTACCAGCATTTTACTTGGTCATAGCAAGGCTCAAAGTGAATGTGAATGTGAATTCTAGAGTTCAGATGTAAAATGTTCACTGAATGTTAATTAGATCAACGTTGTTAGTCATGTTCAAAATTTCTATATCTTGATTTTTGTCTGTTTTATTAGTTACATAGATATGTGTGTTTAAAATCTCTAACTATGGCTGTGGATTTATGTTTTATATGTTTTATGTTAATGTTGTTAGGTCTACAAAATCTTAGAATTGCCATATCATTTTAGTGAATTGAGCCATTAATTATGACTATCCCTCTTTATTAGTGGTAATACTTCTTGCCACTATATTAGTATAGCTATATCAGTTTTCTTTTAGTAAGCATTTGCATAAGTTTTTTGAATCCTTTTACTTTTGATCTTTCTTTTTTTAAATTTAAGGAATGTCTTTTATAAGTAGCATAGGTTTTTTGATATTTTTAAAATCCCATCTCATAATTTTTGCTAATTGGATTGTTTAATTTATTTACATTAACTGTAACTGATACTATATTTGAGTTTAAATCTATGACATTACTCTCTGCATTGTATTTGTCTACCTTTATTGTGCTCTTTGTCCTCCTTTCTTGCCTTCTTTTATTTTCTCATTGTTTATATTACTTGCTTTGATATACTGATAATTACATATTCTTTTTAAAATTCTTTTATTTGTTGCTCTAATGACTACATTCCTGACTTATTAAAGTCTAATAAAAACTAATACTCCTACCACTTCCCAGACAATACAAAGACATTGGAATATATTAACTTGATTTATGCCATTCTTGCCGTAAGTGTTATCATTAACAAATATTTTAAACTCCATAAAACATTTGTTTTACTTTTTTTTCCACAAAAAACAGTTCTTTTCTTTTTTTTATTTCAGCATATTATGGGGGTTCAAATGTTAAGGTTACATATATTGCCCTTGCCCCAACCTTGAGTCAGAGCTTCAAGCGTGTCCATCCCCTAGATGGTGCGCATTGCATTAATTATTTATGTATATACCCATCCTCTCCTCCCCATTCCTACCTGCCCGACACCTGATAAATGTTATTCCTATATGTGCACTTAGGTGTTGATCAGTGAAACCAATTTGCTGGTGAGTACATGTGGTACTTATTTTTCTATTCTTGGTATACTTCACTTACTAGAATGGGTTCCAGCTCCATCCAGGAAAATATAAGAGGTGCTATATCACCATTGTTTCTTTACCTTTTTATTTAGTCTTTTCATTGTTCTTCCTTCCTACTGTATCTCTGTCTTGCCTTATTGGATCATTTTTCTATGAGCAGACCCTTACAGTATATCTTTGAAAAATTACTGATAGAATAGTACATGTAAAGAAATGAACATGAGATCTATCAGGAATACAGAGAAAAAGTGAGCTGTGACATGTTACATTTGAAGAACTGGTAGGACAAACAGGTGACTCTTTATAAGAGCACTTCTGATTCCTTGAGGCTGACCACTGGCTTGCAGGTTTAATACTCTTAAACCACCCAATAATGAGTCAACTTTAAAACTTTTAGATGAAACACTAAAGTGGGAAGAAATTGACTTTGAACCAGTCAGAAAGATTTTCTTGGGAGAAAATAAATATGAGGGATGATAAATATGTTATCTTACATGACAAAAAGACTTTGCAGATGTGATTGAGTTAAAGACCTTAAGATAAGATGATTATTCTGGATTATCTGTGTGAGCTCATTATAATCACAAATGTTCTTTAAAGAGGAAGGGGGAGGTACATGTAACAGTCACAGAACCAGAGGGAGAACAGCATGAGAAAGACTCAGTCCAAAGTTACTGGCTTTGAAGATGGAGGAAAGTGTTTTAGGCCAAGGAATGCAAGAGCCCCCCGGAAGCTGGAAAAGGCAAGGAAACAGATTCTCTTTGGAGCCTCTAGAAAAAACACAGCTCTGCCCACATCTTAATTTTAGTCAATGGAATTCATTAGACTTTTAATCTTCAGTTTGTATTTTAAGCCAATAAGTTTTTGTTAATTTGTTACAGAAGCAATAGAAAATTAATAAAGAGATAGAGATAATGTGTGTAAGGAAACTGGTCATAGTGTATAACTATAACATAGACCTAGTCTTCAACTATTAGATATTAAATATTATCATTATTACTGTTTTAACTTATTACTGATATAATTTTGAATGTCTGAGAAGGTTTCAAAGAGCAATTATAGCCTGATTGGGTCTTGAAATATTGATAATCTAAAAACAATTGGATACACCTGGTAGAAAAAACAATGTTGGCAAAAATATGGCAATAACACAGGGTTTGCTGAGTAGCAGGTTTGGAGGCCCTTCAATAACAAACGTTATTCTGTTGGAAACCTTCACAGTTGGTGATATGTTAGAAGTTTTTTGTTTTTTTTCCCCAAGAATTTGATCTGATGGGTAATAACTGACAGGGGGAAAAGTTCAAGAAAATACTGACTCTAGTATTGCAATAATAGCATGAACTAAGGACGTGTAGTATAAGAAGAAATAATGGGATGGACAGAGTATAAGTTTCTTGAGGTGTGAGTCTATAACTTACTTCTTGGGTACACCTAAGAGTGTGTGTAGCAGTGCTGATCACCAAATATATATTAGTTTAATAAGGAAAGAAACCATTTAGAGAAAAGTCTCAATAAGACATAATTTATGTCTCCAATTTAATTGTAAACCCTCCAAGTTCTGGGATAACATTTAATATCTTTCTTTTAATCTCTATGCCTACTAACTAGGTCACTGCTTTCACTAATGTTCAAAAAAAGATTTCTTTTGGATGGTTTTTATGCTTTTATTTCAACTCAGTAATGAACTGGAGCTACAGGCAAGCAAGAAGTGAAGATACTTGAATTACCAGTAAAGAGGTAATAACTGGTGAAGTATCCCAAGAATGGAAAACCAAGCACCACATATATTCACCAGCAAACTGGTATTAACTGAGCAGCACCTAAGTGGACACATAGGTACTACAGTAATAGGGTTTGGGGCAGGGGGGAGGGGGGAGGGAGGCGGGTAAATACATACATAAAGAGTGAGATGTGCACCATCTGGGGGATGGTCATGCTGGAAACTCAGACTTGTGGGGGGAGGGGGAGAAAGGGCATTTATTGAAACCTTAAAATCTGTACCCCCATAATATGCCAAAATAAAAAAAAAAAGAGGTGATAACTGAATCTGTAAATGTGAGTCAACAAAGTCTTAGGCTATAGTCTGTATATTAAAAAACTCTGACTGGTGACCCAGTGATTGCTGTCATTGCTCAGAATCTGAATCTCAAACTTCTCACTCCTTGACCAGTGTCTTTATGCTGTACCACGGTTGTCTGATTAGAAATATTAAGTGACTAATAATTATTAGCAATATTTTTCTTCTAAATTACAAACTAGAAAATATATCTATTTTTAACCTGCTGTGATTATTAATTAGCAAATGTTTCTAATAATATAAATCTTAAGGAGGCAGATACTGAAGAAGTGAAAGTATTTGGCATCATAATTTAGAAAAAAATTAAGATACTATTTATGTATTAGCAAGGATTCAAATGCTTTTATTTGTTCCTAGCAAAAGAATCCTGATATTTTCCCACTCATTAAATCATTTGTACACTTGGTCTTTTAAGAGTTCCCAAATATCACGCAGTTTTAATATGATATTTGTTTGTGCGTGTATTTTGGGAAAGGTGTGCTTGCTAATAAATTTAAGACAGCATGGCTGCATTTTATATGGCACATAACCTCAGTACAGTGATACATTGTCATGGTTACCTGCAAAGCAGCAGGATGTATGTGGGTGAAAGATGAGGTTCAAACAGTATAAGAATAGGCTCTTTAACAGAAACCAAAGATTATGGACAAAGAGAGGAAGGTGGGGGAAGGTAGGAAGAAGTGAGAGCAGACCACTGTTCAGCTGGTTTTAAAATAAGGCACTGGCTAAATAATTCTTTTTCTATAGTCATGATCTGATAATTATTAGTTTCAAATGGCTATATATCAGCCATTGCTTCCTTTATGGATGTAGCCTCACAGCAAATTTGAAGAAAGTGAGAGTGAAAATATGTGATGAAAGTAAGAGAACTGATTAAGGAAATGATGAGTGTGTTCATTAGGACACGGTGTGGTCCTCTTACTTCAGGCATTTTGAGATTATTGAAACACTTAATAATCCATAAGCACTGGTACATTTACCAGTAAGCACTGGTACATTTACCTAGAATATTTAGCCATTTTTGTGCTTAAAGTGCTTTGCAATGATAATTTGTTGTTTATAAAACTTTTCCTAAAAGACAAAATTTCTTCCTATGGTTATTAAAAGTCTTAGTTATTGCTTAGATTTGTCAAAATCTAGTTTGATTTGACTTGTTATTTGTAACAATTTACTCATTATTTCATTTTGTTTCTTACTTTTCAGTAGTTTGGTCAAAGAGCAATATTCTCTTATTATTTTTATAGAACAGAGAAAATGACTAAAAAGAACTGGCACTTTTGAAGCCTAGATAATTCAATATACATTTAACAACAATCTATCTAGCCCTTTAGCAAGTACCAATCTAGGTAGTAGAGCAACAAAAACTAATAAAATATGATCTCTGTCATTCTGAATCTCACAAGAGTAAGAAAAATGCCACATGAACAAAACAGACAAAAAGACAAATATGATGAACCCCTTGTTAGGCTGAGGAACAAAGGGATTTGTGACTAGGGAAGAAAGAGCAATGAACAAAAAGATGAAGTTTGTCAATAGAAATTACTAAAAACAAAACTGTGACACAAGCTTGTTTACTATTCATTTAATGAATATGAGAATCGATATTTAAGTTTCTGAACATCCTACATTATTGATAACATAAAATTAGGATTATTCTGCCACTCAAAGAAAGCAACAAATTCTTCATGTAAAGTATAAATTTCTTTAATCTGGTCATTGAAGTTTAACTTGCCTACTGTAAATAAACTCAGATTAGTATTTTATAATGGGGAATTGTTTCAGTTCTCTTCCCATACGCCTAGAATTCCTTTTAAAATATACTTAATATAAAAATAAGTTAAACTACCCAATAAAATGAAAAAAAATTGCCAAAACATGTAAAACTTCATGAAATAGGATTGAAGATATGAAGGTATTTCCATGAGGTTTAATGTTTTTTCCTAATAAATATTTTAGTACTATCATCTCTGCACTTTAAATTGATGCTAAAGATGTATAGAAACGAACATGATGAGAAAGGAACCATGATTTTCTTATTCCCAGAAGAGGTACCTCAAACTACAGCGGGACAGTTCTTGTCCAGGGTCCAAGTACAACAGAGCCAATTATGTTTTGAGATACATTTGTGAGTTCTTACAATCCTCCAACCCATGGAATAAAACTCTGCACATGTATGTGTTGGAATTTACTAATATGTATTCCAAATATTGCTTCATCCCTTAACAGAACTTTATATACAAGAAGGAAATGGTAACTAATATGTGCTTCATTAGCTTTTCAAATAATTTTAAATTTACAGACATATTAGAGAGCAGGCTGCTGACTCAGATTAAGCCAGGTTCCTCAGAGTAAGAACAAATAAAGGTAAATATTTTCATTGAGATAACATTTTGTTCTTAAAAAAAAATTATTATAACTGTCATTCTTTGTCCCTCAGCAGTACTAACAAGAAAAGAAGGAAGGAAGTGAGGGAGGGAGAGAGGGAGGGAAAAGAAAAGAAGGAAAAAAATTCTTTAAGA
This sequence comes from Mirza zaza, assembly GCA_008750895.1. Taxonomy (NCBI): domain Eukaryota; kingdom Metazoa; phylum Chordata; class Mammalia; order Primates; family Cheirogaleidae; genus Mirza; species Mirza zaza. The sequence goes on from VSMD01076036.1 coordinate 6,739, forward strand.
GTAGCATATACGATCTCATTTGCAGCCTATAGACCCCAACTCTATAGCATTGTTGTGAACATGCTGGGAACAAAAGCAAATGTATCACTGTATTCCGCATGCTCTCTGGTTCTCATAATTGGAAAAAGATTCAGAGAGCAATATGAACATTTGTAAAGTAGAGATTCTTTTCTTATGAGCTTTTGGTGTGACTTCTCTTTAAAGTGAATTGAGCTGTCATTCTTCTTTCCTATAAATAAAATCTTACTGTTTTAATGCCAGCTGGTTTTTTCCCCCTCAGAATATAATTTGTAATGGAAAGAGAATTCTCTTTTTGAAGAATAAGTTTTTTTTTTCTTATTTAATAACACTAAGCCTTCTGATTCTTGCTTTGTCTTTCCAGAACATACAATCAGAAAGCATTCCATGATAACCAGAAGAATATTTTAAAACTTATTAACAAATATTTTGCAATAGGCTTAGAACCATAATTTTAGAGGTGAAAGAAAATTAGAAATTATTTAATTTTACTGGTATTTTGTTTGAGGCCCACAAAAGTTCACTGGATGAGATCTCCTGTGAGGGTCAGAAATGACACTAAGAAAGATTTTCTTATGGACTTTTGTTTCTTAAATGAGAGGGAAAAACACTTCAATTACATATTTGGGTATATTTTTTAAAAAGGCAACAACAATATATTAATTGTTCTGAGTCAACAGGGTAGACTGAAAACTGAAGCTTTTATTCTCTCTCCTCAATGGCAGTGATAGAATTCTTAAAGTGTATATTACTACTATACCAATAAAGAGAACGAAAAGTTGGGGTACTGGCAGACAAGTGGTTTTACAAAGACATGTTCAGAAGATAGAAAGTGGATTGAAGAATGTCGACAGATAGAGCAGGCCGTGGGAATCCATTGCACAATTCTGACAGAGGAAATGAAGAGGAGGGAGTCCGGATTTGAACAAAGGAATGTCATGTATTTCTTAGCACTAGGTACTTGACACCCCCTCCCCTCCCCAAACCTCCACATGCAGAACAGCCTGCTGCCAGCATGTACCCAGTGAAACCTCCAACAGAGTGTAGTTCTCTAAATAACTCAGTAGAACTTCCTGACAAGAAGTAAAGGAGCTAGTTTGAATGTTGATACCCCACTATAAATCTCTCTTAATTGGAGAATTGAAGGCATACATGGTATAAAAGCCAGGTGCCTGACTCATTATCCTTAAAAGAATCAGTCAACATATTCTGTATTCATATATAAAGAACAGCCCTTCCTCTTTCCTTTTATTTATGAATCAATAACCAAGGTATTTTTTCATATTATCATTATGAATTTATAATCAAGGTATTTGAAAGTAAAAGACCAATACAAAAAATAAAAACACTGTCCCAAGAGAAAATCAAGGTAATTAGTAGAACACAAGATGACACTGAAAAAATTGCTTACTGTCTTTAAAGACATTCACTAAGGTATTGCATCTATGAAGAAATAATTATATGTTTTGCAAAAGTAGCAATTAAAAACAGAAAAATCTGCTGAAAATAAAATGTATAATTGACAAAGATAAATCCCACATGAAATGTGGAGATATATCCCACATGAAATAAAATCTCCTAGCATGTAGAACAAAAGAATATAGAACAAAAAGGTAAATAAGAAAAAAACCTAAGAAATAAATGATTAAGAGTTCTAATATTTGACTAAATGGAGTTCAAATAGAGAGTAAATTAGAGAAAATGGAAGGGGTGGAAATAGAAGGAATTAACAAAGAAAAAAAAAAACAAGAGGAATAAGCAAGCATTCAGGTTGAAACTCTAATGGAAGGCTGATGTAGATGAATCAAAACAGACCTAAAGATAAAGACCTAAAGATAAGATGAATCAAAACAGACCTAAAGACCTAAAGAGAAGACTTTAGAGATTAAGAGTGGTGTATATGCATTTGAGAGCATGAGAGCAAGAGATTGACTTGAGGATATACTTTGGCAAAATGATGGATTAACTAAAAATGATTAAGACATTGAATCCAGAAAATAGTGAATTTAAACCAAAATAGAAATAAAGGGAAGTCTGAAGGTGACAGCAGGTCTGGAGAGCAATCTGTCCAAATCAGAGCAGCAGGATGGACGGTTCCTAGAGGGTATTGCTAGGGAGAAAAAAAGTTCAAAACAAAGACAGTATCGTTGCACAGTTGGAATAAATCAATGTAATGAAAAAAATGATGGCAGTAATCAAGGTAAGAGTGGAGGAATTGAGAAAATATTGGAATTGGGTTATGTTTTTGAAATTAGAACCCATAGGATTTGCTAGAAGATCAAATGTTCGATGCAAACAAAAGAGCAACATCAAGTATCAATTCGAGATTCTCATTTTAACCATACATGGGAATAAAAAATGCTCTTAGAAAGTTAAGGGTCAATTAAATATCAGTACAAGAATGTGTAGATATAAGTCCAAATTAGAGTAAAAAATCTCTGGGCTTTAAGAAGAATAAAATTAAGGAATAAAATTAAGATTAAAATTGAGGGATAAATGAAATGATTAACATTAAAAATACTGAGGATAATGTAAGGTAAGTGAGCATAGCTTTTCTACAAAAAGAGAATAAAAATGGATGTCATAAACTCCAGGAAAAAACAAACTTGGAACCAGACTGTATAAAATATACATGATCTAAGTATAAAACTAACCAAAAAGTGGCCTTAGTTTGAGTCATTCAACCATTCATTCATTCATTCATTCATTCATATATATATATAACATTTATATATGTAATGTTATGTATATAACATTTGTATATATAACAAGGAGCTGCTATTATATATAAGGCATTATTAGGTGGAAAAGATAACAGTGAACAAGACAGATAAGTCTTTTATAGGCCCTTCATTAAGTGGAAGAAGTGGACAATTAACAAGCAAGAGATATGTAATATAGTGTCCATAAAACCAAAGCACAGCCAGGAAACAGAGAGTAGTGAAGAATACACTTTAAAAAATGATGGTCAAGAAATTCTTCCTTGAGAAAATGACATTTAAGCAGAGATAGGAATTAAGTAGCAAGAGAGTCACCTTGGTATGTATTTAAAAAGTTGTTCCAGCACGTACAAAAGTCTTGATTCGTTAATATCAAGGAAGCAAGTGTGACCAGAGTCTAGTGAGTGAGAAGAAGTGTGAAAAGAGAAGAGGTTGGAGGAAAAATTCGGCACCAGATCATGCAAAAATTTTGTATTTTATTCTAAGTGGAATGGGAAGTTCATGGAGAGTTCCAGACAGGAATGACATGATCTGATTTACATTTTGAAAGGATTAGTTTAGCTGTTGTAGACAGGAGATTATGAGGGTGAACAATAGAGTAGAAACAGGATAAATTAGGAGGCGAAGGCAGCAATCCAGGTGAGAATGCATATGGTAGTGATAGTGATGGTGTGGAGACAATATTGGATTTGGGTTCAACTTCAAATGTAGAGCTGATAGGATTTGCTAGGAGACCAGATGTTCAATGTGAAAGAGCAGAATCAGGTATAACTTTAAGATTTTCATTTTAACAACTGGGTAAACGGTGCTGGAATCTATTAACATGAAGAAGAATAGAGTGGGCCTTACACGTGAGCACATTTGCTATCACTATTATTTCCTCTGCTATGGATTTCAGGAGTTTATTTGGAAAAGCAAAACCACACCCTGACTCCTGTTAGGCAGGGACCAAATCTGCGGGTGGCAGATACAGGCCAGCAGGGTAGTTGCTGGGAGGAGAGAAGGCAGGGAAGGAACTACAGGAAAACCCAGCTAACAACTGCAAGGAGCAGGAACTTGAGGGTTTGAGGCACACACACCTGTGGCGCTGTAACCTTGTTATAAGAGCACCTGTCAATCACGTATATCAATCATCTGACAATATCCCACACCTCCCATATTGGCTCCTGAACCAGGTCAATAAAAGGAAACCACCTGGGAGTCCTCAGTGTCTTTCTCCACTCGTGGAGACTACCTCGTTCCTCTCTGGAATGTACGCTTGCTTTGTATAACTTCCCTTCTTTTCTGCAATAAAAGCTATTTGCATGGAATCGCTTCTGGTCTGTGGTCACTCTGTCGCTTCAACCCTGCTTGTGAAATTTCCAAGCAAGAAACCAAAGAACCAGGACAACAGTCTGCCAAGAGGTGGACCTGACACTCCCAGCTCTAAGCTATATCATTCTTTTCCCTATGGCAATACACACAGAAAACTATTGTTACTGTCTGAATGGAGGAAAGATATGGAAACAAGCATATTCTGGGGAAAGAGGACATCTGTTACATTTCAAAATATGATCCATATAATATGTATGCATAAATACATAGGCACATGTATATAAGTTAAATACACACTCTTTTTAAAGCATCCATGAAGCTTATATAAAAGTTGATTCTAAAATGATATCTTAGTTTGGGATCTTCCAAAGTAGAACATGAGACAGAAATTTGGATGCCTGTGCTTTCAGGGGGAAGAAACCCAAGGGAGGTAAGGCAGTGAGGACAGCTGGATACGAATAGGAAGGGGCTAAACAAAGAAGTGGACTCAGTCAAATTCAGACTTAGCATGTTGTAGAAGGAGATGTTTACAGCATAATTCCATCTACAATTTCTTTTACCTTGACATGAGGCAGCTGGACATTTGTATCTCTCTGTTAGGCAGTCATTGAGTGATTATGGGCTGCCCTGGAAGGGAGGGGCCTAACCTCTTCTATGCAGTTGCCTCTGTTGGCCAAGGACAATTCTTTTGAGAAGAGAGCAACTATGAGCTGTCAGTAGCCAACATTCATCATGGCTAGGACATGGGTGCTCTGGTCTGGTAAAGAGGGTTTGGGTGTGGCAACAATTGGGGCCAAATAAAATCCTGAACCATCTAATAAACAACAGCAACATGAACTTTTCTGTAGGTAAAGTTATCTACCTGAAATGTAATACAATAGTTAATACTATATAATAAAAAGCCCTACCCACTAAATGCTAAAATAACTTCTCTAACTATCAGGTCATGGCAAAATACAAAACTAAAATTATAGACTAAGTGGTCCAAGCTATATACATAAGCAAATATATTCTATGAAATATTATCATTACTAAATAAGAACAAAAAAGTACTAATTATTCAATCTAAGAAATTTGAAATAAATACCAAAATAATGAAGTAAAACGAAAAAAAAACCCAGAAATCAATTAATTACAATGCAGAATTTTCTAAATAAATCCACTATCCACTGACTGTTTTTCCCCCACATTTTAAACAACTCTATTAAGGTATAATTTACATATAATAAATTATATATGTTTATACATATACAATTGTATATGTTTAAAAATATACAAATAAGTTTCAACATGTATATGTATTCATGAAACTATCAGCATAATCAACCTAATAAACAAATGTGTCACCCCTAAACTTTTCTTCATGTAATTTTGTAATTCCTCTCTGACCCCCCCCAACCGGTTAACCACTGATCTGTTTCTGTATTGTAGATTTGCAATGTCTAGAGTTTTATAGAGCATATATTTTTGTGTCTGAATTCTTTCACTCAGCACAATTATTTTGATATTTTTCTTGTTATTGTGTATATCAATAATTCATTCCTTTTTATTATTGAGTACTATTCCACTGTATGTATATTCTACAATTTATCTGTTTACTTAGTGAACATTTGGGTGGTTTCCAGTTTTTGGCTATTACAAGTAAAGCTGCCAAGATCAGGAATAAGGCAAAGATATCTGCACTCATCACTTCTAATCAACCATTGGATGGAAGTTTCCTCAACTCAGGGACAGGACTAGTCTCTGCTGGGTTGCCCCGCCCCACACAGTAAGCTAGGGCAACTGCAGGCTTTGCCTTGTCACTTTTCTTGTTGAGAGGCAATTCTGCATAGCATTTCTACATGTCATGGGACAGCTTTTGTCCTGGACTTCTTTTCAAGGATATTTGTTTAACACATAGCCTTAGAACATAGGGATAATTATCTTCTTCTGGACCGAGGATAGTTTTATTTCCTGACCAGGTTAAGAAATATGATGTCTTCCTCAAGAGCAAAGCTTGGCCAGGATTACTAGCAGTCCCCTAATAAAACTGGAGGGGGTGGTCTCCTAGGCTTAGGATACGTCTCCTGTAATGCACTCTTGGTGTTTGTACTGCCCTTATAGTGTTGCCCTGTGGGAACTGAGGTTTGCAAAATTGGCTGCAAATTGTTACTATTGTCGTAGTAACCAACTGTCTAAATCCATTTTGGTTCCTTGTCTCCTTCCTGGCCCAGCTTATGAAACTGTGGCACATCAGCCTAGCAGCTGCCACCATGCTGCTGCTTAGGAACTGCTTGAACACATGACATCCCCTCTCTCAGGTGTCACCGTCCTGGGCTGGCTGATGTCAAAGTCTGAAAATTATTGTTTAATATATTTTTTTCATTGAGTTTTAGTTGTCTCAGGTGAGAGAATAAAGGCAGTCTCTGTTATTCCATCATGGCCGGAGCAGATGTCCCCCATACTGTGTTTTTTCCCCAAACTAATAATAATAACAAATAGATACTCAGCAAATCTATACAATCAATATAAATCACAGAAAACATATTTATATAATTAATATAAATCCTAGAAAACATAAATTCACAAAATTAGTAATTAGAAAGCTATGTAACATATTCAGAGACAATGAAATATTATAAGATAATACTATGGCAGACACCATTTCCCTGTATTGGTTGACCTATTGCCTTTAGGCCCTAGGACAGTCCATGTCACACGGATCTGGACAATCAGTGGTAATCACTGTCTAGAAGTCTGCTGGTTAGGCTCCCAGCAAAAGATTTTTTTTCTTTTTCTGGCAGAAATTAATGGTCCCATCATTTTCCTGATGGGCGGATGGACATAATGCCTATGCCATGAGACTAAAACATGGTTGATAAACATGGCAGAGATGAAAAATATAGAGTCTGGATCCTTGATGACATGCTTTAGTAGTTGCACGACTAATGGATCACTTATCCCAAGACTTTAAAAAAAAATAAACCTCTGTTTGTTTAAGCCAGTGGTATTTAGAAAATAATTTGCTATTATTTTCAGCCAAATGCATAACTTGTAACAACTATATAGTGTCTGATATTTGCAAACTGACAAGTTAGCTTGCCGCAGTTTCACAGATGCTGGCAGATGACAGAAGATTCCTGTCCTGGGTCAGAGACTAAGCACAGTTTATGACTCACAGCGACATCAGGAGGTAGAGTAGTATTATTTTCCTAGGCCGGTTCCTCAAACCCCGGCTCCCACAAGGTGATAGAAGGAGGGTCCCACAAAACAGTGGGTTGTATTATAAGAGAGGAAACCTCAATATTTTACAATAGGCTGCAAGCAAACTAAACCTTTCCCCCAGAGAAAGATATCTTTATTATACTGGGCAGTGAAAAAAAGAAGAAAAAGAAAAGAGAAAATTCTGCTTTAAAGGAATACAGAATCTCTGTTTTTCAAGGTTGTTGGCTATGTAAACATCTTTGAAAAGATAGACTATGAAAAAAGTGTAGAACCATCATGGAGAATTTCTAATTAATAGCTCTTCTCACAAGACATGCAGAACTGTGAGAGACTGATGCAAAACTGTCTCCCAAATTGCTTACTGATATTATTTAGAATTTTGCCCTTTGAATTCTATGAGTTGAAATTTTTAATATGACTAAATCTATCTGAAAAATATTTATTTATTTTTGAGACAGAGTCTCACTCTGTTGCCCTGGCTACAGTGCAGTGGCACCATAATAGCTCACTGCAACCTCCAACTCCTGGGCTCAAGCGATCCTTCTGCCTCAGTCTCCCGAGTAGCTGGGACTATAAGTATGCACCCCCACACCTGGCTAATTTTTCTATTTTTTTGTTGAGAAGGTGTTTTGGTCTTGCTCAGGCTGGTCTTGAACTCATGAACTCAAGTGATCCTCCCACCTTGGCCTCCCAGAGTGCTAGGATTACAGGCAGGGGCTACCATGTCTGGCCCGAAAATATATATTTAAAATAAACTTGATAACTAAGTACTGGAAGAAAGTAATAATGGAGAAACTAAAGAGTCATTGAAAACATCCTCACCTCTTCCTTTTCTTTCTGGCCCATTTCCTTCCCTTCCCATATAACTTGGTCCCAAAATCAGTAGATGGAGAGAAAGGTAGGTAGGTGTCTGTTGTGGTATGGGAAGGGGAGTAGCCCAAAGTGGGATGTCAATCCAAGTAGTTGTAGGGGTAGCCTCGTGTCAGAGTTCAGAACCTAAGCAAGGTGAGAAGAGTGTCACTTCAAGGGTAGTGGCCTGGGATGGAATCAGAACTCAAGCAAAATAAAGAAAGCATTCACACAGAAGGATGGCCAAATACAGAGTGGGTGTCATGGCCTAAGCTGGCTGAGGAAGGCAGTCACACACTGCAGGGCTGAAACTGGTCAAGCATGGGCATTCGTGCTGGTGAAATGGGGAAGCCATTGTGAAGAGTCTGATCCAAAAAGGGAGAAGAATCCTAAGAAACTTAGAATTATGACATATTTAATTTGTCTTAATTTGACAATTAAGACATATTTGAATGAAGAGGCATTCCTCAAAATTATTACCAGCTACAGCAAGTACCAATGTCACAAAAATCAAAGAACTCCAGACTAAAATCAAAGTCTCCAGACTAAAGGAGACTAAAGAGATGTGAAAGTGAAGTGCAGCTTATAATTATAAACCGAGTCATTTTGCAGAAAAGACATTTTCGGAACAAGTAGTGATGCTTGAATGGAGTGTGAGGATAAGATGGGGAAATGTATCAATGTTAATTTCTGGATTTTAATGGTTGTTATTGGGTTATATAGAGGGAAAATCCTTGTTTACAGAAATTGTGCCATAATGTATTTAAAATGGATAGGATATCAATGTAGCAAAGTGGCTTGCAAATAATTCATTCAAAAATCTTCCTTTTCTGTAAATTTCTGATTATTTCAAAACAAAAAAAATGAAAAAAATATATATTGACGAAGATATTCTCAAAATAATTCTGAAACCAAGTATATACTATTTCATATTTTATAGAAAATATGATCTTTACCCTGTAAACCAGCATACAACCTAGACACAGGAATAACATTTCAGTTTGGTGTATGGAGCTATCATCATTTTGACATCCAAATGCCAATATATAACACATATGACATAGAGGGCAATCACTTTTGTGACTATAATATATCACATTCCATCTTTTGGACATAGCTGAGGCCTGGGGCCTTGTGAGCAGAGTGAACATTTGGCCTTAGTAAATCTCAGATTTTAAAAGACACTTGCTCTTTCCTGAAAGAATGAGAATACAGGTAGCCTTGGGATCCATTGGCTACCATATTGGAGTCAGGCTTAGGATAAAGCTGGCACTGAGAAGGGCAAAGGGATAACACAGAAAAAAAAATTGGTCCTTGTTGATATATTTGAGAAATTATGGTCAGATTTATATGAAACCTCACTTGCCTTTGGACTTCTCAGTTATATGAGGCAATAAAGTACTTTTATTTTTTTGAAAGCTAGAAGTATTTTTATTTGCAAATATAAAAATCTAAGAATGGCTTTTTTTTTTTTTTTTAAGTTTTGCTGGGAGTAAATAACTAATTCCCAGATCTCTAGGAGTAGCTTAATATAAGAATGTTTTAATCCTGGCAATATTTTCACATTTCTTTATTTACAGAGCTCCTGTTTTCTCTCCTTATAGTTTACAGGAGAAGGCCTCTAATTATCTAGGCTTTACTCACAATGGGGCTACTTTTCTACCCGTTTAATCACCAACCTAACAAAAAGGCTTAGCTCTTCCTTCTGGCTTGCATAATAGAGTTTAAATTCATGTCCATGTTACACATAAGATGGTTTTTCTGTATTTCTATGTTTTTCTTCTCAAAATTTCATTTTTAAAAAAACTTAAATCCATAGAAATGTTGAAAGAATATAGCAAAGACCATCCATAAATACTTTACCTAGATTGACCAGTTGTTAATTTTTTTTTTTTTGCCACATTAGCTCTCTCTTCCTGCTCCCTCGTGTGTGTACATGTACATACATACATACACACAGATTCTGTTTCGGTTATCTACCATTAGAATTTGTACACTCCCAAACCTAGTGACTTAAAATGCAATTTATTATTATCTTTCATGGTTTTCTGGGTTGACTAAGACTAGCTGGGTGTTTTTTTTTTTTGGGGGGGGGCGGTCTTTCATGTGATACACATTACACAGTGGCTGTGGTTAGTCAGCTGAAGGTTTCAGTCAAGTGAACGCCTAAAATGGCCCACTTACATGGCTATCATTTGTTGACCAGACTAGCCTCCTGTATTAACTATATTGTCTTATTTTCTTTATTCTTGATGGTCTGGCATCTGGGGCTTTGCTGACTGGGAAAATATTACCCCTCCCAGGCTACCAATTCTTAGGGATAGCAAACAACTTGCTAGGAATGTGCTTTCATATGCAAATTAACCAATCCAGTGCCTGTACTCTGAACTACTTCCTCTACCTGGCTCTCATGCTCCAAGGGGCAATATTCCTCTCCTCCAGACATCCCAGCGCCAGGTACCAAACAGGCAGTGGCAACTCCCATCCCCCAGAGCCTACTGAAATTATTCCAACTAGCCAGTCTGAAGGCTGCTTTCCCTATCTTGCCTTGTCTTTCTCATGAAAACAATAAAGCCTCTTGCTCACGGTTTCCCCTCACTTTCTGCTTCCTAATGGATCCTGGTGCTTCCCTATGTGGCCCTGCATGGTATTGCATGCCCCTCCTCTTGGGAACTGTGAGCAACAAACTATATTTTCAATGGGAGTCACCTCTTGATGACTATTGACCTCACCATACCTGAATAATAATAAAACCTACATTTAAAAAACAACTCTCCATGTGGCTTAGGCTTCTCACAGCATAGCGAGTGTCCCTAGGAAGTAGAAGCTTCCGGTCTCTTAATGCTTGGGCCCAGACATCGGCACAGCATACTTCTGCCATATTCTATTGGTCATAGTAGTCACAGAGTCTGTGCCATTAAAGGGAAGGCTATGTGAACTCCACCTCTTATAGGAATTAAAGAATTTGTGGTCATCCTTATTCTGCCATAGTCAATCTTATGTCCACAAATATTTCTATTCCTCTTACGTGGAAAATTTACTCAACCTCTTCCTCCTTCTAAGAACTCAAAGCCTCATAAGTATCAGAGCACCAGTCTAGGATTTTGTCATCTAATTCAGGTCTAGATGCAGATGAAGCTACTTGAATGTGGTTCCTTAGGCTCAGCTGCAATGAACACCCTTGGATATTATTTGTTGCATTTGATTGCTTTCCATCTGAAGACCTATCAACTACAGAGAGAAGTTATCTGCTGTCTACAACCCAACAAACCATGGTGAGGCTGAGATGAAATAAAAATAAACCCTCCCACTAAAGGGGAGGAGAGAACAGGAAATAGAGCTACATAGTAGTCGCTGATCCATAGCAATTCTGAAATCCACCTGAGAATCTATCTCTATAAATTAGAGCCTAGTCATATTCCCTGGGAATAATTCTCTGAAGCTCCAGGCTCTATCATCTAAGCTCTTGGTTCTGTTGGCTGAATCATCCTGCCATTTGGGTAAGATATGACCTATATTTGCAACTGAATAGATTTCTCAGCTTTCTACCTGCTCTTAGAAGGCTGGAAGAACCAAAGGCCTATTTTCACTTTGTGCTGTCTCTGTCTCATTGTTTTCTATGAATCATATTAGGGCTGTGTCCATTATGTAAAAGCCATACCCACAGACCTCTTTAGATAGGCTTTCCTCCATCTTGAGCCCAGTATGAAGCTTCTGTGGGACAGTGTTCTGAAGATTCCTAGAACCCTGTTGTTTAATAGACAGGGACTATGAAGTATTTCTTTCAGCTGTTTAGAAGGTTTTTGTTTTTTTTTTTAACTAAAATTGTCAATTAGATCTTTCTGTCTTACAGAAACAAAAGGTCCTATGGGAGTACCCTCAATCTTGTCACAAAGTCATGTCTTATTTTGTTCATTTTTTTCTAGGAAAGGCTGAAAATATGAAACAGTCTTATTTTTAAACCCAGAAAGTCCTCACTCCTTTATTTCATTTTTTAAATTCCCAATAACCAAACAGATTCTGTGCTAGTTCATCTCTTCATAGTATTTCATCATAGTATATTAGTTTCCAATGGCTGCCATAACAAGTAACCACAAACTGAGTGGGTTAAAACAACAGAAATGTATTCTCTCATAATTCTGAAGCCTAGTTTAAAATCAAGTACTGATAAGGGTATCTTCTCTCTGAAGATTCTACGAGAGAATCTGTTCCATTCTCTTAGCTTCTGGTATTTCCCCAAATCCTTGGTGTTCCTTGGCTAGTAGACACATTTCTTTAATCTTTGCCTTTATTATAACATGGCATTCTCCCTGTGTCTGTGTATTAATATTTATGTCTCTTCCTTATAAGAACATGATTTACAATCATTTCTATAGGGCCCATTTAATGACCTCATCTTAACTTGATGAAATTTGTGAAGACACAATTTTCAAATGAGGTCAAATATATAGGTACTGGGGGTTAAGACTTTAAAATATATTTTTAGAGGACATAATTCAATTTAAAATAGGCAACTAGAAAAAGCTTGTTTCTACTATTTGAATTCCTCCTGGAAATCTTCCCAGCCAGATTGGCAAGCTCATTATGTGCCCTATTTTCTTATTGCAGGTGCCAGTACTGTCAAACTTCCCTTATTCTATAACAAGGATCCCCTTCTCTCCATCTTACGCTAACATTTTCAAACCCTTACCAACTGTCTTCTCAAGGCTCTTCCAACTTCTGCATAATACCCAGTCCCAAAGTCAACACCACATGTCTGGTGCTTGGATATGGCAATCTTTCTCTTCCTCTTTCTCTCTCTTTTTCTTTCTCTCTCTCTTTCTCTCCCTGTCTCCACACACATATACACAATTATGTGTGTGTTCATATATTTATGTTTACATACCTACATACATATATGTATATTAAGGCTTATTTTCAGACATCATGATACTACACATCATCTTCCAGTACTTTGGCAAATGTCTCCTAAGAATAAGGTCATTCTCTTTCATTAACACAATTACTTGATTCAAGAAATTTAACTTTGACACAATACCTTTACTTGATACATATACCATCTTCAAATTTCCCATTTACCAATTAGATTTTTAAAAAATTTAGAATCCAATAAAGAATTTTGAAGAGTTGTTATATCACTTTTGTTTAATAATAGTTTCCCAACTAATTTTTTTTTTTTTTTTTGCTCTCATGATATTAACATTATGGAAGATTCCAGGCCAGTTGTTTTGCAGAATTTCCCCTCCCCCTATATTTGACTGGACCATATAAATTGCTGATATCTGGCACTTTGACCTACAAAAATGACATGACACTTCATATTAGTCAACATAATAAATAGGTGATATGTCTTCAGTGAGATGCATAATCAGGTTAGTGCTATCACTTTCATCATTATTGGTTTTAATTAATGTGATAATTGGTTAAGATTAATATCCATCAGAGTTCTCCACTGAAATTTTGTCATTTTCCTTTGTAATTAATAATCTCTGAAGTTATACTTCAAAATTTTCTGAATAATTCTCCAAAAACCTTTTGTTCATTGCTTAAGAATCAATTGAGAATTATTTCTTGTATCAATTTTTATTATAGTTGTTGGAAAAGAGTGATTTTTAAATTCCATCGTTCTTTCAACATTTACTAGTTGGCTTTCTTCTCTTCCCCCTAGACCTATTTGCTCATATTTTAAACTAATTTGATTGTAGTTTCCTGATATGGCAACTGAAAGCATGCAAAATTGTATAAATTCTTGCCTTCAAAATTATAATTTTTAAGAATTAAATGACTTGGTATATGCTGGACAGAACTTTTGTGGCTCCCATGATTGTCACCACTGGTGTTCTCACCCTATATAACCCCTCCCCTGGGGTATGGGTACATTCCACATACCAATGAAATGTGTCAGATATTAAAAAGCTTTGCAGATATAAGGTCCTAAATCACTTGGTTTGAGTTAATAAAAAAGAAGATATTTTGGATGGGCTTGACTTAATCAAATGAAATTTCTTAGAAGAGAGACGAGGCTGTCCCTGAGGTGGCAGACTCTGCTTGTATACTTGATAGAGTAAGTGGTCAGGCAGCCTCTAGGAACTGTAGGTAGCTTTTAGGAAATGCAAGCAGTCTAATGGTACCTGAGGGCAGCCTTCATAGACAGACAGCTGGCAAAAAAATCTGTGGCCTCAGTCTCACAGCCACAAGGAAATAAATTCTACCAAAATCCTGAATACACTTGGAAGCACATTTTCCTTTCTTAAGCCTCCAAATGAAAATACACCCCAGCTGACTTATTGTAGCCTTGTGAGACTTTAAGCAGAAGATCCATCTCTGTTATGCCTTGACTGTGGATCTATGGAAGTTATTAGATGTTATGTTATTTTAAGCTGCTAATTTTGTGATAGTTTATTACATGACAATAGAAAACTAATATACTTGGTAGAACATAATTCAACAGCAAGTAAAAGAAATCAGTTATGCAACTTCATATCTAGTATAATCTCAATAAATGTATATATTTATATCAGAAAAAGATTGGAAGCGAATATAACAAATTATTAAGTTTTTATCTCAGAAGGCCAGAATTGTAGGTAATTTTCATAGTCCTATTAATATGTTTGTGGAGTTTACACATTTTGTATAATAAAATTTTAAATAAAAATCATTTTAATAAAAATTAAAGATAGATAATTGATACAAAGAAAAAAATAATCATTTTCCCTGAGACAGTCACATAATCAGTGTCCTAGACCTGATTCTGTCTCTTAATGGGTTGAGACTACATTTAGTAACTTATTTCTGATGGAGTGGAAACAATTAATTCCTAATATCCTCTTAATGTCTCTTATTTGGAGGTTCTATTGTCATTTTACCAGACCAAATTTTTTCTTTGCCATATTAAGTTGAGCTTAATGACTATTTTATAATATCCGTAGGTTTTGACCCTTTTAAATTAAAATTATAATTACGTGGAAAGTCTTTAGGATTATCAATCTGCTACTAACAACACATAACATGACTGCATTACTACTATTACTACTTCTACTATAAAATTTTCTCCCATCTTCAAAAAACTTCAATAAACATGAAAGTCCTCCTTTAAAATTGTCCCCATTTTGAGTATCCCCTATGAGAAAAATTATATATTTGGTTACTTTTAGTTATTTTAGAAACAAAACTCTGTAGAATAGAATTTAAGAAAGTACTGTAAAATGTTAACTGTAAAGCCACCATGCATTTTAAGATGACTTGAGAAATAGTTTCATCATAAATTATGTAACAATGAGAACGAGAAGCATTTCTAATGTCATTACTTAGAAAGTGCCCTATTTTTAGCTTCCTTGAAAAATACCCAAAGTAAATTCATACTAAATGTATGTGGCAAACTGCACTGGAATGAAACATGCATTTTTTTCTGCTCAATTTTGCTCAATACTAATCAATACTACTTAATTAAATATATGAATTTGTGTTAATTGTTAAAAGGACTAGATTACTGAATTGAATGGATTGCTTTTATGCGTCTGATCCACATTTATTGTATTGTTCAATCGCCTCTTATATGTTGGTTTTCTTGCTATGGCTTTGATAAAAGCTATTGTGTTCTGAAATATTATTGCATAATAAAATCATAGGAAAAATAGAACTAAAACAAAAAAGATGAAGAAATTAAATAGCTGATGTGTCAATATCCAAATTATGATAAATTATAAAATTTGTCCCTGTTGACTATGTAATTTCACAGGAATAGAACTCAGAATTGGTTGCTCTTAGAGTTAACTCATACTAGAATTTCCAAATTAAAAGGAAGTGCCATAGGAGATCTTGAAAGGTTTGAATTTCTTTTGCATACCTTTTTGGTGTATAGTATAAAGATTTTGTAAACTAAAATTTTGAAAAGAAGAAGGGTATATACTGAACATCCCAAATTGAAAAATAAGAAATCCAAAATGCTCCAAAATCTGAAATTATGGCCAAAGGAAATTCTCATTGGATCATTTTTGATTTTTAGATTTGAAATGCTCAACCAGTAAGCACAATGCAAATATTCCAAAATCTGAAAAAACCTAAAATCTAAAACATTTCTGGTCCCAAGCATTTAGGATAAGGGGTATTCAATTTGTATTTTTTATTAGCATACAATTGAGAGAGTATTTCTGTGCTGAATAAACTTGATTTGACTTCAGAGGCTTTACAATTCTAACTCAAGTGTCTGATTACCTATTGTACATTACTGCACTTCATTAAAAATGCTAAATAAAATGCCATTTATTATCTTCAGTTTGCTTTTTAATATTTATCTGGCATGTCAAAACTCCAGTTTTCCATGTAATAACTTTGAAATGAGACTATTAATCTATACACTGGTGTATTTACTACAGATTTCTTGTATAAGTGAGTGTCATAGTCCATTTGGTGCTGCTATAACAGAATATTTGAGACTAGGTAATTTGTAATGAATAGAAATTTATTGGCTTACGGTCTTTGAGGCTGGGAATTCCATGTATGAGGTGATGACATCTGGCAAATATCTTTTTCTGTGTCATCCATGGCAAAGGCAGAAGAGCAGGGGGGTGTGGGGGAGAGAAAGACATGAAAGGGGGCTGAACTCATTCTTTTATAAGGAAGCTACTCCTGAGATAACAAACCCACTCATGTGATAATGACACTAATTCATTCAAGAGGGCAGAGCCCTCATGACCTAATCATGTCTCATTAGGTCCCACCTCCCAACACTGTTGCAATGGGGATTAAGTTTCCAACACATGCTTTTTGGGGGGACACATTCAACCATAACAGAGAGATTAGCAAAGATCATAATCTGGCTTTGTTTGTAGTCTGAGTTCACATTATTTTCCTGTAATGAGCAGAGGATGAACATAACATTGAATTAAATATGCACATTCAATTGAAAAACATAACATATAGCATTTTATAAGACTTTAGATATAATTTTTAAATAATATGTCATATGCCATATTGAGAAACCTGCTCAAAGACAGAAAACTAAATGAATCTCAGTGTAAAATTAACAGAAGAACTCAAATAACAATTTCTTCATTATTTTTCGAGAAACTTTAATCCATAACATGATAAAACACTATCTTTTTTAACACGGATAAAGTATTATTCACTCATTTTTCCTTCATAAAATTACTTTTATTTCAGAGTCATTATGGAGCAAACATTACAGGTAAAAACAAATAAATATATATTTCTACATTATTTTGCTCCAAATTTTTGTGAGCATTTCAGGAATGCTACATTTATTATTAACCATTTCCACATAGGAAGAGAATTTTAGGTTTTACTTTCAAAGCCTACCTTCTTTCAAGCTTAGAGCCTGAAGTTTTACGTCAAATTGCAGAATGGATAAAAGCATAATCTGGTGGTATATATCATACAAAGAAAGCAGGCAATTAAAGTAGAATTGTAACATACGTATAGAAATATATTGTTGTTGGATATCTAATCATTAGTCTGCTCTACTGTGTTTTAAACTAGGCAGGAATAACACTGAAGGTTATTCATTATTTAATTTTCACAGCAGTGCACCAGCATGAATTTATTTAACATAGGCACTTGCATTATTTTGACACATGAAAAAAATTTGAATTGGCCTTCAAAAATTCCCACTTCCACCAGGATGGTGTGTTAATCTATTATTATTTTGTAGGATATGTGCTATATGGTACATAGTGAACACAGCCTAGTTTCAGATCTGCTAATGAAAGTCATTGTGCCATTCATATATTCCCTTTAGTCACATTCCTCTCTTAACTTTTGCAGTGATTATAAAAGCACACATTTTCAAAGAAAGCAAAGAAAGACATTAGCTCTAAAGTAGCATTTTCTGTATAAACCCATGTGGAATTGCACCGTCTGAACAGCTGATACAGCCCTGAAGACTGAAATGAGAGGCACAAGTGCACTATGCCTTCTTTTCTTTTTCCATTTCACTACCTACAAGTCTGTCACTGAGAATTGCCCACTACCCGGATTCTATTAAAAGTCAGAATAAGTTAAAACAATTTCATGAGAAAAATAATCTAAGAAACATAGCACTCATTCCTCTATGGCCATAGGATGGCTTCATTAATATATAAACAGATGCTTTCATGGAGGCTCATTAGAAGAAACATCCAACTGAAAAGCACTTTCTGGGTTTCAAGGACTATTTCATACTACTCTTTTCTTTTCAAATTTCTTTCATCCCCTCACTGCTTCCTTACTCTTCCTTATTATCTTGCTTTATATTTGATTTATCAAATGAGGAGCAGTCATTTAGGAACTCTGAATTCCTTCCGCTAAGAAAGAACATATCCACATCTGTGCAGACACCCTCCTTTCTCCAGCATGGGAATAAAGTTTACCAGCCTTTTTCAAAAGCTAACTTTATCTTCCCTGCTTGAGTTCTGCATCCCATCCTTGCCTCCTCAGCAACTCTATTCGTATGATTACTCTCTTCCTGACATTGTCTCTTTCTTCTTATCCTCTGGGTTATTTCCATCAGCAGATACACATGTTTTAGTACTTAAAACAAACAAAGTAGTAAACATTTGCTTACTACTTAAAACAAATAAACTCCTTAAAGCTGTCCTTATGAAATCAATTAAGGCCACAAGGTTAGAAGTGTGGTAGAGGTCTGAGTTGTACAAAGGTACAGGCATAGCTAAAATTAACCAGCCATTGTTGCATAGCTTGCCTCCCTATTATTGCTTATTGCTCAGGAGTCACATAACTGGTGGTCACATGATTTGTAACTTCTCCTAATTGCTTCTTTAGCATCCCTATGGTGAAACCTAAGACTGGTTTTTGAGATATTTTCCAGAATGCATTCCACAGGAACAACTGATGCCAATCAGACCAGTGACCCCTACTAAGAAACTGACTCAACTTGTCCTGGGACCCCGAGGCAGGAACTGACTCAGCACGAGAATACAATTTCAACATCCCAATGACTTCATCCCCAACCCAACCAATCAGTGCTACCAATTCCCCTTGCCCACTACCCATCAAATTGCCCTTGAAATCCCTAGCAACAAGCTCCTTGGGGAGGCAGGTTTGAGAAATTTCTCCCATCTCCTTGCTCAGTTGCCCAGCGATTATTAAACTCTTTCTCTGCCCCAACACCTGCTGTCTCAGTGTATTGGCTCTTTCCTGTGCAGAGGGCAAAGTGAACCTGGTTGGATGGTAATATCCCCTGTCCCTCATCCTTTCCAATTGTCTCATCTTTACTCCTTGTCTCAACAAAACATCATGGAAGAGGTGCCTCTGATTACTGTCTCCACATTACTCATCAACATTTATTATCAGCCTCTTGCTGTTCTTGTTTCTTCTAATTCTGACTCAATTTTTTCCTGAGATATTTTAAATCAAATCTCAGACATCACATCTGTTTGCTCATAAATGCTTTAGTTGTATCCCTCAGTAAAGCCATTTAAAAATATCAATATTATTATGACTTCTAGCAAAATAACAGTAATCCTGAATGATCTAATATCTAGCTAATGTTCAATTTTTCCTGTCTTAAAAATACAGTGTTCCATTACCATTTTAAAATGTCATTTATCTGTTGAAGCAACTGAACCACATATCCCATCAAATGTGGCTGACTGCATCTTCTTGGTGTCATTTAATGTGTCCATCTATCCTTCATATCTCCTGTGAGCTGTTAGCTTTGGATGCTTAATTAAATAAAGGTTGATTTGGGGGAGAGGGCTGAAATGTCAATATTGGCTTGTTGGTAACATTGCCTGGGAGTTCTATTTTTTAAAAAAATCATCATTTCCCCCCTTGCTACCAGTTCTCCACTTTTAAAATTTACTTTTTTGAGCTTCTAACAGTACCATCCCACCTCACACCCTCCTCCATGTTGAACAGATAACTTCTCAGCTACTTCAAAATGAAAGCCAATTGAAGAAGAAGCCTCAATATTCTGCCAATTAATTAATAAGCTTACACCCATAAACACCTATGTTTTTGTTAAAATTGAGAGTGGCATAGTTTTCCTAAGACCAATCCCTCTCTTCTTAGAGAAATTGCTTCATTGATTCTCTTTTCTAGGTCAATCTATTTTATATTCTGCTTTTATTCCATTAGCATTTTAACATGCTTCCATTTAAAAAATGATCAAATACGGTAACTCTTGTTTAGTTCTTTAACCTTCTCCAGCTCTCTCTTTCATCCTGATTCATAGCAAAGCATTTTGAAGGAGTTTTTTACACTCATCATGAATTCTTTCTTACCTCCCACTCACGTCTCAACCCATTGCAATCTGGCTTCTTCCCACCAACAGTTCCATTGAAATTGCAGTTGCTAAGGAAATCGGCAATTTCTACATCAGTAAATCAAATGAGCACTTCTCAGTTCTTATCTTGGTTTATTGCCTAGAAATATTTGACAGTCTCATGACTCCTCCTTTATTGAAAAATTTCTCTGTTTTGTTAAAAGATAAAGTGATCTTGCCATATCTAAAAACAAATAAACAAAACATAGCACTCTCAGCTACATAGGAGCTATCCCCAATGAATAATTTTTACCAATTGACACTTCGTTGGAGTGCCACAATTACCACAGGAAGATCTCTAAATTGATACTCCTAGAATGTAGTATGATCATAGGTATAAGACTTATTCTGCCTCTCTCTTTTAAAATTTCAACTTTTGGTATAAATACCCTCACTAATTCCTAATGCCCATTTACTTCATATAGAATTTTAATCAGATAGTTAACTTCTTAGGAGGAGAGTCCATATATTTAAAAGAAGTATATTCTTTTTATTTTATTCTCCTCTATGCAGACAAGACCTTACATTTTCTTTCTTTAAAAGCTAGCTAATTAGGATGGTGAGTAGAGTCTGGAAATAGAATTTCTGACCACCATATCTAAGGAATGTTTATGCAATTGATAGGTAGTATTTTTTTCTAAATTCTTGAGCCCCAAGGAATTAATTAAAAGTGAATTAGAATAATGCATACCAAAGCTAGATAGGTCTTGTTGGACAAGCCATTTTTATATGAAAATAATTAGCTACACTCTCATAATTCTATTACATGTATTACAGCATCCTGATTCTCAATGCTCATTTTTAAATAAAACATTCTAGCCAAATAAATTTAATTTACATTAAATTCTTATTGAATAAAATTAATAAAAATACCATGTGATTTCTTTTATATAAAGATAATCTAAAGAAACAATGTTACTCTCAAGGAAAGATCAACGCAATCACAATTTTTTTTTTTTTTTTTTGAGACAAGGTGTTGCTATGTTCCTGGGGTTAGAGTGCACTGGCTCATCACAGCTCACTGCAACCTCAAACTACTTGGGCTTAAGCAATCCTCCTGCCTCAGCTTCCAAAGTAGCTGGGACTAAAGGTGTGCACCACCACATATAGCTAATTTTTCTATTTTTTTTTTTGTAAAGACTGGGTCTCACTGTATTGTTCAGGTTGGTCTTGAACTCCTGGGCTCAAGTGATCCTCCCTACCTCAGCCTCCCAAAGTGCTAGAATTATAAGCATGAACCACCATGCCCTACCATAATTGGATTTTTGACATTGATTTATGAATCTTGTTAAGCCTGTTGGATGGCCACTTTGATCTTAGCTTCATAGCAGAAAAGAGAATTTTACCTTTATAATCAAGGAACTGTTTACTGTCTAAACTTTATTAAAAAACCTCTTGCTATTATAGTTTAAGGTATGTTTGTAGGAGTGAAATATTAAAATATTTCGAATGGAGACAGTCTAAGGTTATAGTGGAGAAAAATATATCTGTTTAAGACCTGATATCATACATGACAAGACATTGATATTAAAGAAAAATTGCATTATTTAGTTAATATTACCTGATTGTTATCACAGAATACTTGATAAAAGTCAAAGTAAGTATTATTTATGATTTGAGGTAATATCTACTCTATTGTATTTGTACTTAAGTTAAAGTATTTGACTGTGATCTATTTGTATTTTCTACTGAATTTTTATTAAATTGGATTTAAAATTAGCCTAACATTTTGGAGTATTTATTTCAAAATTGAAAAAAATGGTATCATTAAATAATGAATTATATAGCTGAAAATACTATCGTTAATTTCTATTCTTTGAAATAAACGCAAGCATAGCTACATCATTGTGTTAACATGAGAAAGACATGGTGCTTATATATGCTATATGTAATATATGACTTGTAAACTAAGACCAAGGATTCTGGAAGGCCAAGGATCTTGAGGGTTCTAAAATGTAAAACTGCTCGCTATAAAATGCAAAATGTAAAGCTGACTATATTGATGTAGGGAAATTATAATTTTATTCTTTACTTTTAAATGTGATAAGTAATATCTAATTTTTATAAGACTGTCAGGGTATAAAAAATCATTTTTACTTCATATATATGTATGTACATTCTATCAAATTATCTATATGCATATTTCAGAAACTTCTAGTTATGCTTGAGTAGGTAAAATTTTGTTCTCTAAAGTATTACAAAATATCAAAAGTATTTATTTAAATTAGGAGAAATCTTTATTTACTCAAAAGAATGCATGGGCATTCAGGACAGATTCTAAATTATAGAAAAAAATATGAGAAAAACATTCAAGGTTAACAAGGATTATTCATTCTAGTAAGCTGAAAATATACAAGATTTAAAACTTATTTTAAAGAAATTTTTGATTGGAGTTATATTCAATAAAGTACTAAGATTGGTATTCAATAGTGTATGATTGCACTGCACTTTAGGTTTTCTCTTAAGGTTTCAACTATCATGAATTAGCAGCAGGTAGCTAAATGGTAATTACCAGAAGAGAGCATCCCCTTTAATGTTCATCTCAGATATGTCCATGGAAAACAATGAGCAAGGTTATATTTCTAGAAAGCAGAACCAAGGACCACAAAAGACAATCTAGGAGACATAATTTCAGAGAGCAGAAACAGTGGTAGCCAAACCCTTTCAACAAAGAACAGATCACTTCCAGGAATGCAAAGTTGTTTTAACATTTGGAAATCTATCAGTATAATTCACCATATAGCCCACATAACAAAACAAAGGAGACATGGAAGAAAAAAAATTTTTTTTTAAAAATTCAACACTCATAATTTTTAAAAAATTCTCAGTAAACTTGTAATTTGTGGGAACTTCCTCAATTTCATAAAGGATATCTACAAAAAATTCTATAGCTAATACTGTTCTTAATGATGAAAGACTGAATGTTTTTCCCTAAAATCCTGAACAAGGCAAGGATGTTGTTTTTAGCACTTCTATTCAACATTTTTCTGGAGGCCCTAGCTAATGAAGTAAGCGATAAGGCAAGAAAAAGTTATGAAGGCATTCAGATTAGAAAGGAAGAACTAAAACTGACTTTATGCACAGATGACATGATCATGTACACAGAAAATTGTGAGAAGCTCAGGAAAATTACTAGACTTAAAAAGTAAATTTAGCATGATCACATGCAAAATTTAATCATATAAGCAATTAGAAAATAAATTTTTGAAAAAATTGCCACTTTTAAATACCATAAAAACACAAAATACTTAGTGATAAATTTAACAAAATATGCACCAGATTTTAAAAGTGAAAACTAGAAAGTACTGCTGAAAAATTTCAAATCCTTCAGTGGATAGGGGCAATCTAACATGTGCCTGGATTATAAAACTCAGTATTGTTAAGGTGGAATTATCCCCAAATTGATCTACAGAGCCAATGCAGTACCACTCAAAATCCTAATAACATAGAAATTGTCAAGCTGTTTCTAAACATTTTATGGAAAAGCAATGGAACTAGACTAGCTGAAGAGTTTTAAAAAGAACAAGCTTGGAGCACTGACATCACCAAATTTCAAGATTTTCTATAAACACAGAACAAGCAGAATGCCTGGTATTGACATAAGGATAGACCTATAGATCAACAAAACAAAATATCCCAGACACCAACCGAAAAACATATAATCAACCACTTGTTGATAAAATGCAATCGATTCAGTAGGGAAAGATACCTATTGATTTTCAACAATTGGTATTGAAATAACTCAATATTAACATGAGAAAAAAAATGAACCTTTACTAACCTAAAAATTAATTTAAAATGGGTCATAGACCTATGTTTAACATCTAAAACTATAAAAATTTCTAGAAAAAGTAGTTGAAATACCTTTGCCAGTATAGGTATAAACATTTCTTGGATAGGACATAAAAAAGCAGAAACCATAAAAGAAAAATGTTTTATTTACGTATTTGTTTATGTATTAATTTAGTTTTTGAACTCTCCCTCGCAAAGAAAAAAGTTTTGGGTTGGACTTAATAAAAATTAAAACGTTTACTTTTATAAAAACACTGTAAAGAAAATTAGAGTGTCAGCCACAGACTGGAAGGAAATATTCACTGTATACATACCTGGTGAAGGCCTGATAATTAGAATACACAAAGAACTCTTACACTTCAATATTGAGAAGGCAAACGATCCAAAAGTAATTAGACAAAAGATATGAAAAAACATTTTGAAAAAGGAGATATGCAAATAGTTAAATTGGGACATGAAAAGATGTCCAACATTAATAGTTATTAGATATCTTATTTGTTTTTTGTTGTTGAGACAGAGTCCTGGTTCTGTCGCCCTGGGTAGAGTGCATCATTGCAATTCACTGCAACCTCCAACTCCTGGGCTCAAGTGATCCTTTTGCCTCAGCCTCCCAAGTAGCTGGGACTATAGGCGCATGCCACACATGCGCCCCGCTGATTTTGTTAGATTTTTATTTTTGGTAGAGACAGGGTCTCACTTTTGCTCAGGCTGGTCTCGAACTTCTGAGGTCAAGTAATCTAACCGCCTTGGCCTCCCAGAGTGCAAGGATTACAGGTGTAAGCCACCGTGCCCAGCCTCAATAGTTATTAGAGAAAACAAAATATAAAGACATAACAAAATATAAAGACAAACAAAATATAAAGCACACCCACAACAGCTAAAATTAAACACAAACGCACAAGCAAACCTGAAAATAGCAACTAATGGCAAGGATATGTATAACTGGAAATCTTATATGTTGTTGGTGGGAATGCATCTTTCATACACTATTGCTGGGAATGCAAAATGGTGTTACCAATTTGTAAAACAATTTAGGAATTTCTTATACATGAAATATACACTTAACATATAACTCAGTAATTATACTAGTATATATTTATTCAAAAGAAATAAAAGCATGTGTCCACATAAACACTTGTACATGACTGTTCATAGCACCTTTATTCATAAAAGTCAAAAACTAGAAAGAATGCAAATATCCATCAATAGGTAAATGGATAAACTATGGTATATTCATGCATTGAAATACTAGCTGGTAATAAAAAGACATGAACTGCCATTACACACAATGATATAAATGTATCTCAATACCATTATGCTAATTGAAAACAGCCAGATACGAAAGATTATATACTGTATGATTCTAGTCTACGAAATTCTAAAAAAGACAAAACCAATCTATAGGACAGAAAGCATTACCTTAGTTACTTGGGGCCAGGAGTAATGGGACTGACCCCAAATCTGTGCAATGAAAATTTCGGGGGTAATGAAATGGATACCTTGATTGCAATAATGACAACAGGAGTGTATAGACTATCAAAAACACTTAAAAAATGAGTGCAAGTTATTGTATGTAAACTATGCATCAATAAAGTAAAAAGGCAGCATATAAAAATATAAAAATTATAAAATTATAAGCCGATATACATTTTTACATAAAAACTGATAAAAAGTAATATTCAGAGTGAAAAAATACCTATAAATTCATAAAGAAAATAAAAACCCAATAGAAAAATGGACAAAATAAGTGAACACACATTTTCTAGAACAGAAAACGAGAACTGCCAAAAATATGTGAATGAATGGGCAACCTCAGTAATTAGAGAATGATATACTATTTACACTAGCTTAGGCTGGTGAAAATGTGAAGCCACAGGATATCTCAAATACTGTTGATGGAAGAGTAAATTGGTACAAAATTTTTACAAAATAATTTAGTGTTACTTGTAAATTGAACATGTTCATCTCCTATGAGCTTCATTCTGAAGTATGCACCACAGAGAAACTCAGTCACAGGTATAAAACGTTCAGAGAAGCATTGTTGTAACAAATACCTGAAAACAATATGTCTACTGAAAGGAAAATGGGTTAATGAAATTGGGTATTTCCATATTGATAGACTAAAAGCAGTGACGATGAATGAACTATAACCATGTACATTAACATAAATGAATTTTAGAACATTAATAAAAAATTACAGATGGACCATATATAAATCATTTTTATAACTTAAAAACAATTTTAAGAAACATCAACATTCTTGATAAATCTATAATGCAAAGCAAAGGAATTTTTAACAATTTTAAGAGTGGTATCTTCTGAGGGGAAGCTGGAGCTTGGAATTTGGGAGTTCTTGATAATGTTCAAATTCTATTGGGTGAATTTTTTTCCCCATGGGTGTTTTATTTTCTTATTATGATTTATAATGTACATTTATATTCTTTTATTTTTCAAATATAACATACAAATTGAAAAAAAACTGAAAAGCAACCCATACATTTTACTAAAGTAAAATACTTTCTCCATTTTACTCTCTACTCCTTAAAACATTTAACACATTAAAATAGATTCTTCTTCTAGACAATCCTATTTTATTTTTCAATTTGGATGTCACTTCCTCAGGAAAGTCCTTTCTGACAATTTGGATTATGTGTTCATGTTGTCTACTTCCTAAAACTTTATCATCCTCTATTATAATTAATTCCTGAATATCCCACTCCATACACCTTTCTTGGGGCAAGAAGATTATTTCATTTCATTTTTTATTGAACTCTGTTGACTACGTCAATGCCACACAATAAAAATTTCTTAGATGATGGAAATGTTCTATATATGCCCTGTTCATATGGTAGCTACCAGCTACATGTGGCTATTGAGTTTTTGAAATGTGGTTGAGACTGAGGAAGTAAATTTTTAATTTTATTTTTAATTGATTTAATTTTAATCAATTTAAATCAATTTAAATTTAAATAGCCATATATAGTACTGCACTGAACAGTGTTAGCATAAACAATGGAATTTTGCATTGAATTAGTTTCGACATAAAACTCTGCATGTATCTGAAATGTAAAATAAATATATGAGTAAGAAATTAAATTACATTTACCATATATTTCTTTTTATTTTTTCCTATAGAATTTAGGAATTTTTTGATATAAAATCTATTAGTCAGATATTCTGGACTCTTTTATTATGTTATCACTTTGTAGATGAACTATATTTCAAAGAGGTGAAATATATTTCTAAGTTTTTTTTTTGATAGTTCTTTATCCTCTCAGAATGTATAAGAAAGCTTATTAAAACTACTCATTTGAATAAATTTGAATGAATGCACACAGCCATAGTATATTTTTAACAAACCACATATTTGTAGAAGTTACTCAGTTTACCATAGCAACTGCTCTTGTATCTAAAACTGCAAACACTAAGTAATTAACATACATTCTGAGTTTGTAATAATTACATATTTTTTGCTTGAAAATTGTAGAAACCCCAATTCAAATTGATGGGAAAAGGAAACTATTGGCTTACATGACAGAAATGTTCATGGG